>CM039507.1:2491320-2703788 GCA_022432975.1 Begonia masoniana
CCTACTCATGGGCTAGTACAGTAACTAGGGATTATCCCTCCTAGTTGAGAGGTTCTTGAGCAATAGTTCTAGTAAATAAATAAAAATAATACTACGTTTATTTTATTATTAACAAAAATTAGGAAAAATAGACAATGAATGAAAATATCTCTACTAATTCCTAATACATAAATGGTTGTAAAATCTCGGATCAAACCCCTTTACTAATACATAATGGTAGAAAAATCTCGGGATCAAACCCCTTTCCTTCTTCTGATCTCTTTAGTAAGACTTAAGTGTCAATCAATAATTGATATACTTAATATAATAAATGGACAAAGAATGAAAATATCTCTATTAATCCCTAATACATAAATGGTAGAAAAATCTCGGGATCAAATCTCTTTTCTTTTTTGATCTTTTTAGTAAGACTTAAGTGTCAATCAATAATTGATATAATTAATATAATAAATTATAATTAATTAATTTATTATATTAATTGTACCGATCATTATTTGATATGTCAACGAGTATTTTAAGAGAGTAGAATAAAAGAATAATTATATAATTATTCAACAAATAAAGTAGACATAAAATTAGACATAAATATTACTATCAAAATATACGTCCTTTGTCCTTCGAAATTTATTATAAAGGGAACATAATTTAGACTGACATAACTTAACGAAGACCACATAAAGAAGTTGGTGTACCAAAATTCTCAATTCCGACTACCATCACGTGATCATTTCTACGAAAAGAGTGTGCAAAGGCTAACAGCCAATTGATCGGTAATTTCAAAATTTAGAAACGAGTTGGAATTGCCATTAGTAGGTGAAGACAGAGACAGAGACGATCCTCTCAGTCACAAACTTCTAGTGTATAATTAAATAAATTTAATGTTTCTTATTTTATTTATTTTCTATTTAATTTCATGTTATATTAAGATTTCTATTAGTTCTTTTGCTAATTATTTCTTAACTAGTGATTTTTTAACGTTAGATTTTTTTCGAAAGTTATTATTTGTAAGTCTATTTAAAAACAGACTCGTAATTTTTACGAAGACTTTTAACAGTTAAATAATATAAATTATCTTTTATTTTGAAAATTATTTTTCCCTTATTTTTTATTTTCGGTTTCGATTTTTGATTTTGAAACAAAAATCTTTCGCTGCAACCCAATCACTACGTTAAAGTTATTTAGCAAATTAAAAGTCTCAAATCTTTAAACACTTGTACATAGATGATTTAAGTTCATAAAAGATAACATTCAAAAGCAAGGAAATGAATTTGTCCCCATCTGATTGGTCCACCTATGTCCATTAATTCACAAGTGATCATCATACTTTGTTTAGCTTCGTCAAATTCCCAATAGAAATTAGACTCGATTTCCAAATTATTTGTTCGATTTATTGAGCGTGACGAGTGTCGACGATGAATTTGTGTGTGAACGCTACCGAACGTGACAATATCGTGATTAATCGAGGATCACGAGATAGGATAATTAGAATAATTAATTTAAATGGATACTTATCCTTTCAAATAATTTTGTAGCGTGGATTTGAATTAGTTTCAAGTTCATTGAACGGTTTTAAATTTGCCCATTCTCGTGTCAATACTCTCTTTATCTGATCGGTCCACGTGTTGGGTCGGTTTGTGGACCCCACGAGATGCCCGAAACTGATCCGAATTCAGAGCTGCCCAAGATCCGATAACACACGCTTAGCCAGTGATTGCTTACCACGTGTTACAAACACGTGTAATGCAAAATCTGTCTAAGCCACCGAGGTGCCACGTGTCCATGAAGATATTCTCGTTACACTCTCTCCGAGCAAATATTTGAACTATAAATCTGTGTTTCAAGACTCGATCACTCTGTTTCTTCTTCTCTCGCAGTTTTTTTCAATGAGTCCACCGTATTATGATTCCCGCCGCCGGATTCTTTCTTTTACGGCGGTTCGTCCATGTGAGTCTATCTCTTCATCCACTCTTCTTTCCTCACTCGTCGATATGTGCCACAATATATTGAATTACAAGACAAAATCGATCAGCACTCAGAAGAAGAATCTCCGGCAAACGATTCGTGAAATCAGTATTCTCGCTCTGTTTTTTGAGGAAATTCGGGGGAATAATTTAGTTATTTCTGATTCTGTGATGCTTTCATTCTCGGAGCTCCACGTTATTTTCCAGAAAATTCTGTTCCTGCTCGAAGATTTGTCCTGCAATGGCGGAAAGCTCTGGCTTTTAATGAAGTCTCAGTTCGTTGCTTCACAGATATTGGTGTTAAACCGATCGCTGGCCACAGCTCTCGATGTTTTGCCGATTAATCGGGTCGGAATTTGCGATGAAGTGAAGGAGATGATCGAGTTAGTGTCGAAGCAATCAAGAACAGTGAGTTTCGACGTCGACCCAGATGATGCACGAGCGGCGGAAATAGGTTATGGAGATCATAAATCGATTCGGGAAGAAAATGGAGCCTGATTGGAGTATGATAAAACAAGCTCTTCATTATTTAGAAATCAAAACATGGAACGATTGCGACGAAGAAATCAGATTCTTGGAAGAGGAAATCCTTTTCAATTTCTCTGATTCCGACGCCCGAGAGGCTCCGTTGGTGAGTAGTTTGATAGGACTGATGAATTACAGCAGGGGAGTGATTTTTGAGACTTTGGACTTCCGGAGAACTAATCCGGCGAATACCCAGAAGGTTGCCTACACAATTTCTTGCTTAAATCCCAACGATTTTCTCTGCCCGATTTCTCTTGACGTCATGACTGATCCGGTGACTGTATCAACCGGCCAAACGTACGATCGTGTGGCGATTGAGAGATGGATAGCTGGCGGAAATTTGACTTGCCCTAAAACAGGGGAGAGGCTGAAGAACACAGAGCTGGTTCCGAATATAACTCTCCTTAGATTGATCAAACAGTATTGCCAGGAAAACAACGTATCGCTTGGGAAATCTAGTAGCCGGAGAGTTGACATTAGCCGGAAGAATACTCCCGGAAGTCCGGCGGCAGAGGAAGCCATGAAATTGTTATCTAAGTTTCTCTCTCGACGGCTGGTTTTTGGAACTAATTTGCAGAAAAATAAGGCGGCTTACTGAAATCCGATTGCTCGGGAAATCCAATATTTTCAATCGGAATTGTTTGATCGAAGCTGGAACAGTTCCGCTTCTCATAGGTCTTTTATCGAACACTGAGAAGGCAATTCAAGAGAATGCCATTACAGCTCTGTTCAATCTCTCGAAGCATGGTAATGGCAAGAGAGAGATAATGGAAAACGCCGGACTAAAACCGATTCTCTCTGTTCTTAAAGGCGGATTGAGCTTGGAGGCGCGTCAAATGGCGGCAGCGACGTTGTTTTACCTTTCGTCGGAAAAAGAGTACCGGAAAATTATCGGGGGGTCGTCGGAGGCCATTCTAGGGTTGGTTGAGCTGATCAAAGAAGGAACAAATCAGGCGAAAAAGAACGCCATGGCTTCAATTTTTGCTCTCCTACTCTCCAAGAAAAACCACGAGGGAGTAATTCAAGCGGGAACAATCCCATTGCTTGGAGAAATCCTCTCTACTTCCAACAGTTCCATTCTGATTTCAGATTCACTAGAAATTCTCGCAGTTTTAGCCGCGAAAACCGAAGGGACAAAAGAAATTTTAAGAACCTCGTCAATTTCTCAATTCGTAGGACTTCTTCAGTCGCTTACATGCTCGTCACGGGAAAGAGCACTGTGCTTCGATTCTGTATTCTCTGTGCATCAATGGAGGAGACGAAGTAACTGCAATTTTAGCATCAGATACAGCTCTAATGGGATCGTTGTATTCGCTCATAACGGATGGATCTCCTGATGCGAGCAAGAAAGCCAGCTTACTGATCAGGATTCTGCAAAACGTATATCAATCGAACTTCCATGATTTGAGGATTTCTGCCTGCAGAAGAAGAGTTGCTGCGGGGACGATGAAGTTTGGTAATTTCGTAATTAATTCTTTTATTAATTTTCTACACTATTCATTGAATTTGATGTGCTCTCGGTTTTTTTGAAGAGCAACATTATAGTAGCAATATTAGTTTTTTTTTTTTAAATATTTTAGAAATACTAAGCGACTACTCGGGCCGTGCCCGTTTTTCGTAATGTAATTAACAATTACTCGACTCTTTTGTTTTATCCTCTAATTTCACACCCAGATGTAATGTTTGCATGTGTCGTTCTTTTAGTAATCCTTATAATCGATTATTTTACACATTTATACTGACCATAATAATTATACAAATAAACAAACAATATGTAAACGCTTAATTAATGTGAGAGTTAAAAATAAAATTTTTATTTTGGATACTCAATAAATATTTACTTGAATCGCAAAATTGTCATATTTTGTTTTTTTTTTTTTTTTTTTATGTTTTTTTACGTAAATTTTGATATTTAATTTTGTGTTTTTTTTTTTTTTTTTTTTTTTTGTGGTTGGATTTTAACAAAAAAGCCCAAATGAATGAAATGATTCAAACTGTTTGGATCACTCCAAGGCACATCATGGAGTGTTGATGTTGATATACTCAAGTGCTTGACATATCATTTTTAGCTACACCTTGCACACTTTAACACAATCATTCGACATTTGATCAATCAACCGTGTAATCAATCCAAAAACAGCTTCCATTTAGGAAGGTTCGACCCGGGCCAACCAACTACCCATTGAAACAAATGATCGGCACGATGAAGAAATAGGGGAAGACAACTCGAAAAAAGAGCTGAATTCTACGCAATAACATCATCAGAAGTGGCTCGGTGTTGTCTTCAAACTCTGAAGACCCAACGATTTAGGGCTTCTGGCTTCACTCTTCAATTTTGATTTTTTTTTTTTTTTTTTTAGTTAAGGTCCGGTTCGGTTCGGTTCGGTTTGTATCGGTTTTGGCAGATCCAAACCGAAAACCGAACCTAATTCACCGGTTCCTATAAAATGAAACCGATCCCAACCGAACCTATGCTCAAAACCGGTCCGAACAGAACCTATTTCACCGGTTCCGGTTCGGTTTGCACACCCTTACTTCAAAGATTTGTAGACGTGGCTGAAGAACTAAATTTTTATTTAGATTGTAATATCGTTCATTTTTTCTATCTATGCTCGTAGTTTTACTCCTGATTAATAAATTTTTACTTAAATCTATATATTCGACCTAGATAATCTTGTTCCTCATAAACAATAACCAACCAATAATTGGAGAAAATGTGAGTTCATGCTATGGATTTGACCTAGATAAAACCAAGTATAATTATTTTATAGTAATTATTAACTCAAAATACTTGTCTTAGAAATAATTGTGCTAGTCTTGTCGGTGCATTCTTGTATTTTTTTTATAGAATGTCTAGATGAACAACTTGTTCATTAAATTTAATTTGGGACGTGGATGATTCTCTCAGTAGGACTGTCGGTGTATTTAAGCAACATATTTTTCACGTAGATAATTGAAAAACAACAAAAAAACGTTCCTCGCCAATTGAAAATTTTATTTTCAAAATAATAAAATAGTCAAGGTCGAAAGGGAAACGAATAAAAAGACGTTGCTTTTGCATTAATTGATCCCTCTTTTTGTTCGTTTAAATTCAATGTACAAGACTCGAAATTGCCACCGACATTTCTTTTCTTGCCATACATTTTTTTAGCACTTAGATGTAACAATTCTTCTACTTTTCCCCGAGTCTTCGAGTTTGTGTTTTGTAAAGTTATTTAATCGTTGTTCTTATGGTCTTATAAAACTAATCAAAATGTACGAAAATTGGTGACAGCCAACCCATATTTATGAAAGTGCACAAATGATTTATAAGTAGAGTAGTTCATTTTTCTACCTAATACAAATCTATACAAACTCTAGCATAAAGCGGACAATATTGTATTAGAAGTACTAATGACTCCAAAATTTATTGAGCTGATTTCAACTAATAATATGATTTGAATACTAATATTATTGTTGAACATTAAAAAATAGTTATTTATATTTCATTCTACGGTAAAAATTATTTTAACTCATAAATTATCGATTTTTTTTTAAAACACCCTTAAACTAATAATTATAACAAATTCAACCTTCAACTATTATAAATCTAACAATTTAACCAATTGCAGCCACTGATTACCCATTGTTATGCATTTTTTTACCTAGAACAGGGGGCCGATCTAAAAATAATAGTCCCCTGTTCTGTTGGGGGGTCATTGTGGGTAGGGGTGAGCATGGTCCGGTGCGGTCCGGTTCCGAGCCAGAATAGGACTTGACCAAAGGATTCGGGATTTTGTTTCCTAATCCCAGAACCGGACCGAAATTTTCGGTCTAGTCCCGGTCCGGTCCCAGTTTCTCCCACCAAATTTTTTTTTACAGTAAATTGCAATAAAAAAAATTAAAATTTCTTCTAAGGACATGTTATATACAATCAAACCATTTACTACAAAGAATTAAAAGACTATAAATGATAAATTACAGAGAGAAGAGAAATTGAAGGTTTGAAATTTGTAGAAAACTGAAACTCTAAACCTTTTTCCCTCTTCAGCCGAGTTTTAAATGACTATTGAATTAAAGTTTTGGTCTGGTCTGGGATTTCGAAAAATTTTGATCCTGGACCGAGAACCAGACCATTTCCCATGGGAATTCTATTTTTAGAACCAAAACCGGACCAAAACTGGTGGTCCGGTCCGGTTCTCAGTCCTCGGTCCAATCCTGCTCACCCCTAATTGTGAGGGTGGAGGCCCGCCGTTCCACGTGCTGTGCACGTGGAACTTAAACGGAGGGCCGTTCTCCTAAGCCAACCCCTCGTTCTCAAAATTACTCTTGAGAACGGGGGGTTATTTTTAGATCGGCCACTTGTTATGGAACAGTGGGGGCCGTTTGTCAAGACTGACCCCCTCGTTCTCAAAATTAGGGTTGCGAACGGGGGTATTCACCCCAAACAAGAGGCAAATTTTCAATAGTATATAAAAGATCGGCCCTCCACTTCAGAAAACTAATTTTTTTTTTCTCTTGGCCGTCTCGATTCCAACCCAAATTATGACTGTTTCACGCTCCCAATTTGTTGATTTCTCTATTCTCGTTGGTTTACTACAACTATTATCCAAAAATTCCCAAATCCGAGTTTGAAAATCTCAAATTCGAGCCCTTTCAAATGACCCCCAATTTGGTCTTTAAACGAAATTAACTAAAATTACAATAAATTGTACAAGTGTTAGAAAATAACGAAACTTTTCAGATTATCTTCCCATGATGTGGTGAACATGTGTTAAAAATTTTAAATAAATTGAATATCGTTTGATATTTTTTCCCTCAGTTCCGAGGCTAGGATCCCGTTCAGTCTTCACTTTATAAATTAATTTTAAAAAAATAACAAGCGATATTGAATTTACTTGAAAGTTTTACAACATTTTCATCACATAATGGGAATATAATCAAGAAAGTACAAGTGTTGTAAAATCACGAAATTACATATGATAATAAATCCAAAATTACACATTACAATAAATTCATAAATTACGCATTATAGTTCTGGAGAATGACCCTCAGTTCAATAATTGAGAACGAGAGCCTGTTCTCCCAAGTCGGCTCCCCGTAAAGGCTTTTGAAAACTGAGGGCTGACTCGGGAGAACAACCCTCCATTCCAGTTCTACGTGCACCGCACATGGAATAGGGGGGCCTCCACCCCCCACAACGACCCCTCGACAGAACGAGGGGCCGTTGTTTTTAGATCAGCCCCTCGTTCCACGTGCCCTCGACAGAACGAGAGTCGTTCGTTTTAGATCGGTTCCTCGTTCTAGGCAAAAAATACAGAACGAGAGGTGATCATGGAACGGCGAGATGTTAAATTGTTTGGTTTATGATAGTTGAAGGTTGAATTTATTAGGGTTGTTAGTTTTTGGCTATTTTACAAAAAATCTATAGTTTATGGATTAAAATGATTTTTACACTTTATGCTAACACGTTTAAATCATCATTTGGACTAAGGAAAAAAATTATTTGATCATTAATTTGTTTTACGCAATGTTTTACATTTAATAATGAACATTGAACTCCAATGATTAATTTAAATGTTATAGTTCTTACACTATGTCATGTTTTTTTTTTCTTGCTCTTTATTTTTAACTCTACCACAATTTATAGTGGTTGCTTCCAATACGTGTATATTTCTTATGTCAGTAATGACAACTTTATCTGAAACTGATTTGATTAAACAATTTTGAAACTCCTCCATTTCATCTTCTTTAGAACAGTCAGACTAGAGACCCTACTCCCTACCCACTGTTACTCTCTCTCTCTCTCTACCCTAATAATGGAGAATGGAGGGAGGGGGCCAGGCAATTTTGGCATTTTAGAGAGAGAAACTGAGAAAGAAATGGAGGGTCCTGATACAGCAGAAGAACCCTTATCACATCATACACCACACGATCAGCATCCTTCGAGTATTTTTCAAAGCTTTATTTCATAATCCACGAAACTTCGTATTAAAAACTATGAACTTGTTGAATGTATCAAAATCTGAGCCAACCCCACTAATCTGTATGTGCTCATAATCGACTCCACGAACTCCGTACGCGCAATTATGAGCATCTTTCTCATGGGTCTTCTTCTTCTTCTGGACCAAAACCCTAGAACAGAAACGTACCTGTCTTTGATGGAATCACACCCTCAGTTCTTCAAAATGATAATCTGAGCAAGTTTGAAAATAGAGAGAGATGAAGTTGATCTGTGACTGAATTTAATAGAGAGAAAAGAATTATGGTTTATTCACTCATTTACTTCCTTTCAAATTTTCAGAAAATGAAAAATTACAGATGGAAAGCCACGCAGAATAAAAAAGAGAAGAAATTTCCTGTTACTATCATCGTCTCTGTGTATTCTTTAGAGAGAGAGAGAGAGAGAGAGAGAGAGAGAGAGAGCAGATTAAAAAAGGGAATATACAATTTAAAGCTGATGGAAGAGATCAAAGCTTCCTGCGGATAAATCTTGAGAAAGCGACGTTAATGGATATCCAATGAAATTTACGGAGTTTTGAGTCTGCAGATTCTCTTCCTCCCAAGAAACTGGCTTCATTTCCTCTGTTTTTACTCCGTTCAAATGAAATTGAAGCAAGAAATCCAACTTATTCTCATTATCCCATGAAAAAACAGCACTTTCCATGTTGTTCATCGGCAAACCACCATAGTTGCTGACATTTGAAACTGAGTTATCAGAAATATCAGTGGAACTCGTCAGACTTGGAACCGATGGAACTCCATTGAAGTTGCAGAAAGGTTTGAGAGAACTTTGATATGAAGATGAAGCAGATGGATCAATACCCACCTGTAATTCAACGAAAGAGAGAGAATCAAAGGGGTGTTTGCTGAAGTAACTTCCTCTTAATCCTTCTGTTTGTCCGCCATTGAAATGATCTGAATCAGAAACAAGAAATCCTGCGGCTGAAACCAAGCTTGATGGAGTGGAAATCTTTGCAGATTCTATTTCTTGACAAATCTTCTCTTCTTTCACTTCCATTTTGATCAATGGTTTGTGAGTAGTCGGATCGATTCCTTGTTTTATCATTTTTTTCTTCAAACATGAATTCCAGAAATTCTTGATTTCATTATCTGTTCTTCCTGGTAATTGCGCTGCAATTTGAGCCCACCTGAATCAATTGATCAATCAAACAATAAAAAAATAATATAAAACTTGAAATTCGCAAATATCCAGGTCAAAAAACTTGGGTAATAACCAGGATGACACAGGAATCGTACCCATTTTCAGTTTTTGAAAGATGAACAGTAATCAATCTATACTAGTTTTTACCTGTTACCCAGAACTTCGTGAAGACTCAAAATGAGATCTTCTTCTTGCTGCGAAAACATCCCTCTCTTCAAATCTGGCCTCAAGTAGTTTATCCACCTCAGTCTGCAACTTTTTCCACACCTCTGCAATCCTGCCAAATGAATCCAAAGAAGATCAAAACTTTCACTTCAATTTCGAAAATTGAGGTTAAGTCGAAGAAAATCAGGACGAAAGATGGTACCAGCTTGCTTCGGAACAGAACTCCAGCAACCAACTCCGAATCTGGTAATGTAATTGAACAGCTTTTCGTCTTCTTCAGGTGACCACAGACCTTTCCTCAGTTTCTGCTTTAAGCAACAGGAATGGCGACCCATTTTCCAAACTTTGAGAAGAATAATGTTCAGAGATGGAAACTTTGAGCAGCCGAAAAGGAGGAAGAAGTAGTTGAGTACGAATGCTTCGGACAAGGATAGGATTTACAGGAATTCTCTATTTAATCGAGTGGAAATATCAGGAAACTGTTTCCGGTGATTTGTAAAGAAAACAAGCATTAATCATTCTTACAAACCAAGGAGAGAGAAGGAGAGAGAGAGAGAGAGAGAGAGAGATTTAAGCAAATCTGACGAGGCTCCTTGACAAAGAGGAATTAATTGGTTTTTTAAGTTATCACCATCTCTATAAATAACAAAAAAAAAAAAAAAAATCACACAAATAATCATAAAAATCTAAACTTTGATTATTACTCATAACACATGAACGTGTATTTTTTGCATTTACTTTTCAAAAAACCCCTTTCGAATTCAATCTATGTGTTAGTCTGCGTGTAAAGTCAATGACAACTCAATATATTGTTGATTGCAATGACACAGACTATACCAGTTAGATACGCAATCCGCATCACTAGAAAGAGGGAAAATTGAGTGATTTATAAGTAGCATTCTATTCCAGGCCTAAAAACAACATGTTTTGAGTTAAAACAATGACAAATTCAAAAATGTATATTGAGAGCGTTGGAAGTAAGAGGAGATGAGAGAAGATAAAGGGGAAGACTTGGTTGCCAGCTACTGTGTATCCAATGCAGTGAAGATTAATGGAATTGTTTAATGTTAAAAAATGAATACTATGATTACAGAGACAGCCGACACCTTTGTATGAAAAGAGTAGGGTCGTCGTAGCTTTTGTTTGACTCGTAAGATGAACATCTTCTTTCTCATACTCAATAAAACATGACGACGTTTTTGTTTACTCTACAGTCTTCACCTTTTGGCTTGTCGTTTTTCTTGTTTTTCAAGCTTTGTGGATCATCATTTTTCTATTTCTTGTTTTTTTCAATTTTCTTTGTGAATAATGAATTTTGTAGTCTATTTACTCGAGTCATTTGACTGGATTGAGTTCATACTCGATATTAAAATTTGTTAGTTATCAACGTAAGATTATTTGAGTCGCAAAATTCATATGTTTCTTTATTTTTATTATTGAATTTTGTACTTTTATCTGTTGTTTTTTTCGTTAAAATTTTTTACTATAAATTTCGGCATTCTAATTTTTTTATTTTGTTTTTTTATCACTATTGAATTGTTTGGAAGGTCGTTGGTCGCTTGATGATCAAAGTTTTATCCAATTTTACCAAGGCTCATCGACATAATGGATCAAACCCTAATTCAAACTTCATTTGATCACTTGTGATCAAATTCAATGTCACCAACTATCACTTGGTCTTTAAAATGTTTGGAAGAATAAGAAAAGCACTCAATCACAAAATTAACGAAAATGTCCATAATGATCGTGTTGTCAAGAGAGAACATTCGACCATAAAATTATCGTGTTTGGAAAATGGCAATAAAATAGTCTAAGTGATTAAACAAAACGAAGAAACCCAATAATAAATTATAAATTAAAATCGATTAGAACTGCGAGTATATCAAACTCGATACCCTTCGACAACGTGGTATAGAGATTTATGAACACCTTTGAATATTGAAGAATATCAAGAACAGTTCTACTGACGGTGCCACCGATTCATATCGTTCATTTTGATTCGTGAAAATTCTCATCTATGTACATTAGGTAGGCATAACGCAAGTCTCTTCTATCACGTTTTTTAACTTGTCGCATACTTTCCATCCGCTACCGAAATCCCGCAAACAAGCTACAACATCTACTCATCAAATATTGGCATCTACCAACCTTATATGTTCTCTTCTCATGTATTAAAAAAACCAATAATTCCAATGCAAGGTATGAGTCTCTCGAGTTAATGATTAGATTCTTTTCTAATTTCTCAAGAAACATACAGAAAATGTGGAAAAAAGAAATCCAAATAACACTTTGCTTGCTCATTTTTTCCTTAACCCAATTTGATAATCTAAAACATTCTTAAAAAATAATCTTAATATCAAATCAAGTTGATGCAAATCACAGGTTGTCGCTTTTTATTTTTTGCCAGCTGCACAACGATTGTGAGAGAGAATATTAATTAGAAAACATTATAATTATTGACTAGTGTCATAAATTTGTACAAAAAATAAGTGCAATAAGAAACCACTTAAATTACAAACAAAACTACACACTTCAATTTTAGACAATATATTAAAATTACGACACTCATACGTGTCGTTCATTGGTTGATAAAATAATTATATCATATGATAAAAAATTAAACTGATCAGTCATTTATATCAACGAATAAAGAACACGTAAGCGACACGACAAAGTATACCATAGTTGTGTAAATTACCTAAAATGGTATACCGAAACCAAATGGAAATATTTGTGACGACAAATACATTTAGGGTTATTTTCATTTGAGCCGTCTGATCAAAGTCTCGTACGCCAGATCAACGGTTGTATTCATGCAATACAGAGTGGTGGGATAATCTTTAATAGACTATGGAGTAGCCGACACATCCATGCAATCTTCTTGATGATCATCATATATTTTAAATAAATGTTATTATTATTAATATCTTTGGAAATATTTAGCCAACCCGACACACAGAATCACGCCCCACCAACGACTAATCAACCCAACAGTGGGCCCGTCTTCATCTGTCTGTCAATGATCAAAGGCTTTGCTGCTCCGAGTCCACTGTCCTCATATATGCACCGCCAATTCATCGGGTTCGATTTCCTCGGCTGACTCAATTAATCATCTCATCCGACGACTCTAATTAGGTTTCACTTCGTTTCGATTTTTTTTTGGTTCTGGAAAGTGATGGTTTAGATCTTCAAACACACGTGAAGAATTGTCTGTCGTTATCTGAAAGTTTACGTTAATCTCATGGGCCGTTGTATTCAATAATATTTTGTCTCGGGTAAGATATTAATCGGGCAAAAAATATCTAGAGCGAACAATCGGGTTATCTGAATCATGGAAAACATATCGAGTCGAACAATGTAGATTATAAGATAATATGGTCGAGAACATGATTTGTTTGTTACATTAATAATCAAATGGAGGTTAGGAATTAGAGTATGATATAGATATCGGACTTAATTAGATGATGATTATTGGTTTGATTTGTTAAAAAAGATGTTTTCACTTTAATAATGCCCACATGTTATGCTCTTTAATCATATATTATCTCGTGCCAAAATTTAAAGACATGTATTTTCAGCGTGTTTAGTACTAAAATGAATGATGGATGGTGACCAAAGAAATTTAAAATAACAAATATGGAAGTTATTTCAATTGTTTTCTTACCAAAATATGGTGGGTATTTTTTTGTTTTTTTGTAAAATTTGTTGCCAATTTAATCTAGAAGAAAATGGTTTGAGATGTATAATCTTTATTTATTGTAACTGATGAAAATTAGTAACCTCTTTAACTTTAATGGACCATAACTTTTACCTGTGACTGACCTTTCTTGGGCCCAAAATCAATCGTTTCGGCCCTTAAATCGACAGTCAAAGATTTTATTTAATATTTCATACATTATTTAATTTTATTATAATTTCTTTAATCGTCAGTTATTTATTTTAGATGGAACTCAGAATTGGAATCTTTTGGCATTATTGAAGTTTCTTTAGGAAAACTAGGATTTTTCTTTAGAGAGTGTTTTTTATTCTTTCTGCATCCTGCTGCGTTAGTAAGTGTAACAAGTTAATTTGACAGATTATTTGTAACCACTCAGTAAACACAAGTTAAACGTAATTATACGTGGGAATGGAAAAACCAGACCATTGATAACAAAATATGATTTAAAGTTGGTTTGAACATGAACCACACTCAAAATAAACATCTAATTCGGGATTGATCCAAAACCATCGAAATCGTCCAAATTCAAACCCTAATATTTATATATTTTAATATAATTAAATTTTAATTTAGTATTGTAATTAAACTACATCCAAATTGCATTTCACGGTTCGGTCCTAACATCCACATATCCAATTCTAATTCAAATTACAAAACCTGGGTTGGTTCAACCCAAAAATCTGACCCGGTTTATTCCAAATTATTAGGGTGATCGTGACCAAATCAAACTAATCATAATCAAGAAGTTTGGTTTGGTTTGGTTTGTGCTCAGTTTTAGCTGCTTAACTCAATCAAATCGATCTACCATTCTTAAGTCGTCCTTATATCGAAGTCTCCATTCATGGCGGCGTGACTAAATAGCGTACCAAGTCACAATCTTTCATAATACCGATTCCACGAGCACAATTTTCTAAATCTTATGTTTGTTAGGCATGGGTGTGACATTATCTAATTATGACATTTTTTTTTGTTTGATTGTGTTACACAATCACCATCAATAGTCCATTACTATGTTATTTTATTTCACCACACGTATTTTGCATTATAGATTATAAATAGAAGACACTATTTAGTCTATGTTATTTCATAAAAAGTGATCTTGAAGAATAGGGAAAACCTTACTCGTGTTCTCTAAAAAAAGCATAGTCCTTTTCGGTGAGTCTTTTTCAATCAACATTCAACAATATAGCTGTATTTTCAAGAGAGGATAACGTATACATGAGAATCAAATGAACACTTAAGAACCGTAGGCCTTCTTTTATTATTATTATATTCAATTTTTTTTATAAATACGCACAAATATAATATAAATTATCTTAATAACTCAACAGGGTTTGCAGAGAATTGATTTTAGAAGTCTAAAAATGTTTATTTTTACCACCGTTAAGTGTTTGCTAACAAATATAATAACTGTTTTTGTAAAGGGTCAACTATTTTGTCAAGCAAAAAAAATGTAACCACTGACATTTGCTACCATAACTAATGTAATCTGAATTTCAGTTATAAAAAAAATTAATTTTTCATTTTAATTCTTTAAATTTCACCACTTTTTATTTCTCTCTCAATTTTAATACCGTTTCATGGAATTTAATAATCTAACAATAATTTTAATACCGTAACCAAGCCGAAGGAAGGAACTCTAGAAGCGTCTTTATGGGTGATAGTTAATTCCACACTCGTGGGATAGATTCATAATACTTTACTCCAGTCCTACGCTCAGTCGTCCCCCAATCCGACGTGTGAGAGACATGTGGTACGATGTTCGACAATGTTTCTCGATAGGAAATGGTCCAAGAATCCATGAGTTAAAGACACTTTTGGGTGCTTGCAAGCAATGCGGCAACTCGGTGGTGAATTACTACAATGAAGTGCGAAAGATCTGCGATGAACTTGCGAGATATTCTAGTGTTCTTACATGTACTTGTGCCGCTGCTACTGCAAATGCCCAAGAGAATGAGAATGAAAAGGTACATGATTTTCTTATTGGTTTGGATTCCACTATTTATAGCATTGTTGTTTCACATATCTTGATGATGGACCTTTGCCGAGCTTAAACACGGTTTTTGCTAAAATCGTGACTGAAGAACGTCACCAAACTGTTGCTCGAGACCGTGAAACCAATTCTGATGTTGTCGGCTTCACGGTGCATGGGGGTTGCTAGGGGGCGGAATGAACGGCCTCGAACCAATGACATCTGCTCTCATTGCGCCAAACCTGGACATGAACAAGAAAATTGTTTTCAACGAATTTGGTTCCCGGATTGATGGTATTCCGAGAACAGCACCAATGGAGGGCAAGGTAGAGGCGGAGACAAGTCTGGACGAGGGGAAGGAAAGAGTGCAGGTACAGGCGGCCGTGCGCAGGTAGCACATGCCCCAACCACTTCGAAGCCTGTTGCTTCGGCACCCGTACAGGAGTCCAATCGTTGTGGCATTCATGGTCTCTTGAATGATCAGTGGGCTACGCTTGTGAACATGCTCAACTCTTCAAAAGGACAGTCTTCTTCAACCGAAAAGTTGAGTGATATGTTTGACTCTTCTGCTCAATGGATCTTCGATATTGGATGCTCGAATCACATGACTAATAATACTAGATTATTTAGCCAATGGTTTGATGTTTCTCCTACTTCTGTTGGGCTGCCTAATGGAAAACAAACCATTGCCACTAAGCAAGGCACGATAACTTTGAGCAAAAAATACGGTGCTCAATAATGTCTTATATGTTCCAGGTCTTACTTGTAATTTGATGTCGGTGTCTCACTTGCTTGCCGATCTATCTTATTCTGTCACTTTCACTGATAAGTTTTACATCATACAAAACCGTGCTTTAAGGACTATGGTTGGAGTGGGTGAACAATGTGACAAAATTTATTGGTTTCGGCCTTTAAGACAATTTCAAGCTTATCAAACAACTGTGGGAGATAAATGAGAATTATGGCATCAAAGGTTAGAACACCCTTCTAGAAAAGTGGATTTACTTTTACCTGATATTAGAAATAATGGAAATGAGGATGTTAATTTTATCTATGAACATTGTGATATTTGTTTAAGAGCCAAACAAACTAGATGCATGTTTTCTTTGAGTAATAGTAGAGCAAAAGATGTTTTGGATTTAATTCATTGTGATATATTGTGTGCTTATACTTTCTCTGCTAGTTGTGGTGCTCTTTATTTTTTACCTATTGTTGATGACTGTTCTCGAGCTGTATGGATTTATTTGATGTCTGCAAAATCTGAGCTGTCTCAACTTATTCAATATTTTTGTAGAATGATTAAAACTCAATTTGATAAGTATGTTAAAATTCTACGAAGTGATAATGGAAAAAATTCACATGTATTCATCAGTTTTATGCTGACAATGGTATTATTCATCAAACATCTTGTATCGACACTCTACAACAAAATGGGAGGGTAGAACGTAAACATAGCCATATTCTTAATGTGGCTCGGGTATTACTCTTGCAAGCTAATCTTCCCATTTCTTTTTGGGGGAGAGTATAATGACGGCTTTCCATGTCATCAACCGAACCCCTACCTCATTGCTCAATAATAAAACACCACATGAAATTCTCTTTGGTTCACCTCCTAAGTATGATGCCTTCGTGTATTCGGTTGTCTTTGTTTTGTCAAAAATCAACCTCGTGTGAAGGATAAGTTTGACACTCGCTCTTGTCGATGTGTGTTTGTGGGATATCCATTTGGTAAAAAGGGGTGGCGTTTGTACGACTTAGAGAAACAAGTGTCCTTTATATCACGAGATGTTATTTTTTGTAAACAACAATTTTCTTTTGCCAGTAAGGTCTACTTGTATAATACTGATGATGTGTTTGAAAATAAGGAATATTATGACACTATGACTTATTTTGAGGATACTCCCTTAATAAGGGGTAGTGAGGAACACTCGACTGTGGTAGGAGAAATTGTTGGCAGGGCTATACAACACGTCATACCACCTGTTGATGACGACTTAGAAGTTGTTCAGCAACTTGGTGTTAGTGCAACGTCAGATACTGGGGAGGTTGTGATTAATGAAGAAAATGTTACACATAAAACTAATTGAGGTTATCGAATAAAGAAACTTTCCAGTAAACTCAAGGGCTTCATTGCCTACACCGTTCGAGTTACACCTTGTCACATCACTTATCACTGCTCCATCAAAGTCTTCATGTACTCATTTTTCCATTGCTTATTATGTAAATTGTGATAAGTTTTCTGTGAAACACACCCATTTTTTGGCATCAATTATTGCAGACACTGAACTCACCTCCTTTAAAGAAGTTGTTAAGGACCCTAGTTGGCAGAAAGCAATGCAGGAAGAAATAGATGCACTTGAGAGAAACAACACTTGGACTTTAGAGGATCTTCCACCAGAGAAGAAAGCGATCAGGTGTAAGTGGGTCTATAAAGTCAAGTATCAATCTGATGGTACAGTTGAAAGATTAAAGGGGCCCTTAGTAGTGTACGAGAATCGACAAGTTGTTGGAATTGACTTCAATGAAACATTTGCCCTTGTCGCTAAAATAGTCATGGTTCGCACATTTTTTACTATAGCGGTGGAAAGAAAGTGGGAAATGCACCATATGGATGTGCATAATGCCCTTCTACATGGAGATCTTGATGAGGAGGTATATATACAACTCCCTCCTTATTTTAACTCTGCTACTTTGGGTAAGGTGTGTCAATTACGTAAGTCATTGTATGAACTCTAGCAAGCGCCTCAGAATTGGTTTACTAAGCTCTCGACTGCTTTAAAGGATATTGACTTTAAACAATCTTATGCTGATTACTCATTGAGAGATTTCATATGAAAGACTTGGGCGTTCTCAAGTATTTTCTTGGCATTGAAGTAGGACGAGGGAAGAATGATTTGTTTCTTTCACAACGCAAATACGTTCTTGACATTGTAAGTGAGGCTGACTTACTTGGAGCACACCTTGTTTCTACACTCATGGAACAGATCCACCATCTTGCCACCATCAATGGTGCCGTCTTTGAGTATCCGTAGAAGTATTGATGACTTGTAGGGCGCCTAATCTACTCAACGATTACACGACCTGAATTATGTTACTCTGTACATATATTAGCTCAATTTATAGGCGATCCTCATGTTGAACATTGGGATAGAGAATTCTGCTGCGCGGGGAGAATAATTTTCAAATCTATGCTTTTTGTGATAGTAATTGGGCAAGTTGCCATCTGACTCGAAAATCATTGACTGGTTGCTTTGTTTTATTAGGCTATTCTCCTGTCTCTTGGAAAATGAAAAAACAGCCAATTTCCCGATCTTCTGCGGAGGCCAAGTATAAGTCTATGGCCACTACTACATGTGAGTTAAAATAGTTGAAATCTCTTTTAGGTTGTTTTGTGATACAATACGAGTGTTCTATGCGATTGTTTTGTGATAGTCAAGCTGCTCTTTATATAGCGGCTAATCCAGTTTTCCATGAACGAATGAAACATATAGAAATGGATTGTCACTTTGTTCATGATGCTTTGCAAGATGGAATGATTTCTGCGTCTCATATTCGTACTGGTGTACAGTTAATGGATATTTTGACCGAAGCTCTTGGTAAATCACAATTTTCTTTACTTCTTCGCAAATTGGGCATTTGCAATCTCCATGCTCCAAATTGAGGGAGAGTATTATCTTTGTGAATATTCTCTAAAGATTTTTTTGGCTATAACATTTCAAGATGAGCTGTATCATTGATATCCTTTCCTAACTTAGCTTATTTATTTTCTAGATTAGTTTTGCTATTTATGTAATTATTCTCACTGTAGAAGGAACGATATAAGTAGTTTTTGTATAAATCCAAGGCTACGGCCAAATTCAATGACGGGAAAAATCAATCCACAAATCTTTTGAGTGTGAATGTGATTGTGGAACAAATCTTATCACATAATTGTCATGGGTTAATTTAACAATTAGGCTATTAAATATATATAATACTCTGTTGAAGCATATAATTAAGTTGCTAAATGTCAAGATTCTCTTTGCCCTCTAATTGCAACTTTGAATTCATTGCACTAGAAGAGGATCCAAAGAATCTTGACATTTAGCAACTTAATTATATGCTTCAACAGAGTATACTCTGTTAAAGCATATAATTATGTTGCTAAATGTCAAGATTCCTTGGTCCCTCTTCTAGTGCAATGAATTCAAAGTTGCAATTAGAGGGCAAAGAGAAATAACTTTCCATTAGTCCCCTCGTAAAGCTCAATGACATCATTTGATTAAGCTTACGTAATTCTTTTGGATTTGACGCCAACAATCTTCTAATTATCTTTAGTCTCACTCCTACTTCTTCTAATTACATTACCCACTTCCAAATACTCTTGTATTTTTATTATCTTTTCTCTACTTCCTTTTTAATTTTAGGGTAATTTACGGCAAAACTTTAAACTACAAAAAGATTAACAAAATTATTCTTAAACTTTTTTGTTTTTTTTTTTTTTTTCGTAAACAAAATTTCCATTAAACTATTTAATGTTGACAACTTAACCCTCAAGTGGGATCCCATTGTCGAAGAGCGGGATCCCACTCTTGAGTTTTTTGTTAGAAATTCAAAATTTCGGAATCTCGAATCAAAAAATGGGATTCTGTATTTTGGCGGCGGGATCTTGTGCCAGGTGGTAAATTCGAGAGCAAGATCCCGCTACAATGAGCGAAATTTCGCAACGGTGTCGCGTTCCAGAGACAAAAAATATGCGGGATCCTACGTCGTAATACCGCTCCAAAGAGGAACAAATCTCGATTCGGAGAGGAAAAATAAGTGGGACCCCATTTTTTAACAGCAGGATCTCGCTCTCGAGCGTATATAAAATACCGCGAGATTCATTTTCTTTCGAATTTTTAACAAAAAACTCAAGAGCATGACCCTGCTGGTCGACAATAGGATCTCCCTCATGATTAAGTTTTAACATTAAATAGTTTAATGAAATTTTTGTTTACAAAAATTTTTTAAGGGTGATTTTGTTAATCCTCTATAGTTTAAGGTTTTTGATGTAAATTATCATTAATTTTGGGCCTTCTTAGTTTGAAACACTGTCTTTCAATTTAGGGAGAAAGCCTTCTTGATCTCAACAATGGTATCAAGATGATGGGTTTGATTTTGATGAATGTGGAGTAGAAAAATTGACTCCTCACCACCTAAGCACCATGTTCGAGCCACAACGTAGGCCATGAGAAAAATCAATGTCACGACATGGTCGAGAATGTAGAATGGAAGATGACCGACTCATATTTACCTTAAAAACGTCATTCATTTATTAGATAATCATCATATTGACGTCGGATTTTATTATGATGAAACAATTTTCACAAAACAAGAGGATAAATTTTATGTACGGGGATCGAATCTGACCTCCGCTGTTACACAAACAGGGAGGGAGTCGGAGAGAAAGCAATGCAAACCCAACCCATTTCCACCGTTTCCTACCCAGCTTCCACCACTCTAATCCCATTCCCGACGACTATGACGACGGAATCCCGGCGAAGAATGTCAAATCATCGGTAAAGTCCGTTAAGATTTAGAACTCTAGGTTGGGAAATCAACCTCAAAATCTCCTCAATTACATCGGCAACGCTCTTAAAGTTAGCGCTAAAGACGGGTTTTCCGGATTTTGGCGGATTTTTTTTGAAAGCGGAGTTTGACTCCGGAGCTTCAGGAAGCACGGGAGAAACTCCGCCGTTTGAGAAAAGGTGGGAGAATTATGGGCAATGTGGGAGGAAGCTGTATAGAGGCAGAAAACTCCATTAGAGATGGGAAAACAGCTATGGAGGTGACTCTTAAGGAGATGAATCAAATTTTCTCAGTCTTGGGAATCATCAGGAAGATATCTCCATTGCTCTTGCAGGCGAGCTTCAAGACATTGATGAATGGAAGAAAAAGCTTCCTAATTACTGAAAATGGACTCTGTTTAACCGTTGATAAATCTAAGATCTTCCCTTATCGATTCTCGTATCTCTATAAGTTTCAAAGAATTTAGTGATGAAGATTTAATTAGTTGAAGAATCATAGATTATGAATGTTTAATTATAAGCACTAATCATTAGTTATAGATGATATTTATAACAAAAAATATGTAAACTTGATGATTCATGAACCTAAAAAGAGTAATTTTATGGTTCTTAGTTTCTTTAATTTTGAATAATGGATAATATTGTTAAGGGTAATGCTTAAAAATGCTTCACATCTTATTAAAATGTTACAATCAATGATTGAAGAAGTACCCATTAATGGGTCACTCACCATGTGTTAAAAGGCGTTATCTACATTTATCGTGGCTCTTTTCATTGAACTTTTAACGTCTGAGCTAACTCACGCACTCGTCGACTAAACTCGACCATTTTTGTGCGATTTATGCGTAGATGTTTTCTCAATGTGATCAAGAATAAGGCATTAATATTTTGGAGAAATGGGGGCATGATGATGTGTTGTGAATTAGAGGAAGATTAGTGACAAAAGAATGAAGAAGAAATCGAGAATGTACAATTTACGTGGTTTAGGCAAAATCGTCCTTACGTCCACAACCTAAGATTTTAACAAAATTTTATTCAACAAACAAGAAATTAAGCATTGTCTCTGAAATGTTACAACATCCTCCGCAACATTCAAATTAAATACAACAAAAGTCAAATACTCTGAGCTATTTCCGCTCACCACTTTTCTCTCTTGATATTCTTTTTTCTTTCTGACTCACGTTGTTTTCTCTTAGCTCACTACCCTTTTATTTATAATTATATAATACAAATTCTAAAGGGGTTAGGAAATTGTCGCCTAACTGAAAATAAATCAAATCCTAAAACTGACGAACCAATATTAACATGATGGAGTTAGATTTCAATAATCCTCCAAAGTAAATTGGCTGTTCATAAGTAAGTATACTTCCCTTGTACGATCATAGTATCATATTCTGTAACGACCCATTTTCTCAGCAAGATATTGTCCGCTCTGGGGATTGGGCCGCAGCCCAATATCCTCCCCTCACTGCTTTGTTCGGCGAGAACTTCCCGGAAGGTCACCCAACCTAGAATTGCTCTCGCCGAAGCACTTTTAACTTCGGAGTTCTTATGGGATCCGTTACCAATTGTGCTCCAAAACGCATCTTGTTATGTTGGGAGGGTCTCTTTACATATGTTTCATTTCCACATACTTCCCCAAGCGATGTGAGATTGTGACGACCCCTTTTTACGACCCGAGATTCGCCTATACTCGAGTCCAGGATTCGCCTACACTCGGCTTCGGTCCAGAGGTTTGCCCCGCAACCCAAGGTTTGCCCCGCAGTCGTACTCATACGTGCATATATGGGTCATCACAATCACCCCCCCTCGGGGGCCCAACGTCCTCGTTGGCCACATTTTCGGTTGGGTACAGGCTCTGATACCATTTGTAACGACCCCTTTTCCCAGCAAGATATTGTCCGCTCTAGGGATTGGGCTTGCTTTGTTTGGCGAGAACTTCCTGGAAGGTCACCCAACCTGGAATTGCTCTCGCCGAAGCACTTTTAACTTCGGAGTTCTTATGGGATCCGTTGCCAATTGTGCTCCAAAACGCGTCTTGCTATGTTGGGAGAGTCTCTCTACATATGTTTCATTTCCACATACTTCTCCAAGCGATGTGGGATTGTGACGACCCCTTTTTACGACCCGAGATTCGCCTATACTCGAGTCCGGGATTCGCCTACACTCGGCTTAGGTCCCGAGGTTTGCCCCGCAACTCGAGGTTTGTCCCGCAATCGTACTCATACGTGCACATATGGGTCATCACATATTCACATTAAATTCATGAATAAAAAACACAAAACGAGGGAGACAATTATTGTGGAGCACTGCTTTAGTGAATAAGATATTGTTGAATATCCCACATCAACAGAGAAAAAGCAAATGTCCAGTTTATAAAATGAGGGGATTCCCTCAATCTTTGAGCTAGCTTTTGAAGTGAGTTCTACCACTCACATTTTATCATGGTATCAGAGCAAAAAACTCTGTACGATGCGAGAATCCCACACGACCTAACACGCTAGATGTGGAGGAAAAAACCTACCACGCTAGACGTGTGGGCGGATGTTGAATATCTCACATCGACAGAGAAGAAAGCAAATGCCCAGTATATAATATGAGGGGATTCCCTCAATCCTTGAGCTAGCTTTTGGAATGAGTTCTACCCATCTCATTCGATCATAGTATCGGAGTCAAAAACTCGGTACGATATGAGGACTCCACACGACCTAACACACTAGACGTGTGGGCGGATGTTGAATATCCCACATCAACAGAGAAAAAGCAAATGTCCAGTTTATAAAATGAGGGGATTCCCTCAATCTTTGAGCTAGCTTTTGAAGTGAGTTCTACCACTCACATTTTATCATGGTATTAGAGCAAAAAACTCTGTACGATGCGAGAATCCCACACGACCTAACACGCTAGATGTGGAGGAAAAAACCTACCACGCTAGACGTGTGGGCGGATGTTGAATATCTCACATCGACAGAGAAGAAAGCAAATGCCCAGTATATAATATGAGGGGATTCCCTCAATCCTTGAGCTAGCTTTTGGAATGAGTTCTACCCATCTCATTCGATCATAGTATCGGAGTCAAAAACTCGGTACGATATGAGGACTCCACACGACCTAACACACTAGACGTGTGGGCGGATGTTGAATATCCCACATCAACAGAGAAGAAAGCAAAGGTCCAGTATATAATATGAGGGGATTCCTTTAATCCTTGAGCTAACTTTTAGAATAAGTTGCGTATTAATTGATTCTGGAGCTACTCACTTTTTTATATCCCTTGAGCATGTTAAGAAGTTAGGGAACAAAGTAGAATCGCTAAAGTACAAATGAGGAGTAGCTATTCTCTCAGGCAAAGTTATGTTTGCTGATTCCATAATTAAAGGATGCAATGCTTATATTGGAGAAAATCATTTGGAAGTTAATTTAATTATTTTGGCAATGCATGACTACAATGTCATTCTTAGAATGGACTGGCTTACTAAGCATTATGCGACTATTGATTGTTGTAAAAAGATTGTTAAATTTCAATTACCTGGAATAAAACCATTCTTTTTCTATGGAGACACTAAGAGTTCGAGAGTTCCAGTAATATCAGCTATGTGATTTCGAAGATTATTGAATTCAGGATGCATTGAAATTCTGGCCAGCTATCCCTCTCATTTTGTCAAATATTGTCTGATTTACTACCAGATTCATATAAATTTATTCTTAGTTCTTATCTCAAATTGTCGTAAGTTTATGAAAATAATTATATTTATGTATTGATCTTTTTTATTTTTTTCGATCAATATGAGATTGTGTAACTTATATTTGTATCGACTAGGCTTCCATCTCCACCCTCTCCGTTTCTCTCTCTAAACTTACTATTTATTAATGTTTTTCGAAAGAGATGGTAGAGAGAGTGAGAGAGAGGTTACTGATTTGAAGAGGCAGCATGCTTGCAATTAATTATGCTAACTTTGACCATCTTTCTTTTTCTAAGTACAGAATACAACTTTACATTTAAAAAAAAAAAATTATTTAACAGTGGATGTTGATACTAGGTTAAAGGGTATCATATAATCATTCTCTTCTTTTATAAAGTCGTTTTCCTTGGCTGGCGAGAAGTTAATGGGATGGGATGTTAATGGTTGAAGAAGCCATATCTCTGATGTTATACAATACTTTATAGGTGGTCAAGTCATTCTCTTCCTGCCTTGTCTACTTTTATTAAGTGCATCTCTCTCTCTCTCTCTCTCTCTCTCTAGTTAGGGTTTCTTCACAAGTCCTCTAAACACAGTGACTGTAGACGCTGTGTTTTAGCTTGAAGGATCAAAATAAAGCAGTTCCTGAAAATTCTGAAGAAGGAAAAAGGTATTGTACTCTTTGCTGATCAGATCCAAGAGCCCTAGTTCATAGCAGGTACCTTGCTCTGAGATGTGTATATTTCTCTGTATATTCCCTTCTCAATTACAAAATAAGGATAGAAGACGGCTAAAATTTTCTTTACGAAGTAATAAACTAAATAGTATGACAAAGGTATGACCAGATCCCATTTTTTCATCTGGTTCTGGAAGAAAGACAAACAACCCAAATGGATCCTCCATTGCAGGTGAAGTTTTTGTTCAAGATATATGTGGAAGAGAGAATTAAAAACCAAAATGTAAAGAACAAGAATGGAAGTTGGAAAAAGAAATGATATACATAACCTAAAAAACATACTAGAATTTCCCCAGATTTTCAGATTACCAAGAATTATGCAAAATAACTTGCTAAAATGGTGAAATCTTCACAAAACTATTATGTAGCAAATTAGCAATTTAATTTTGTTCTGACTCAATTAAATATTCTGAAAACTCATTGAAGGAACAGTGTAATTTACGTTCGAATCATATGAATCGATCTTGGGTTATCTGATGCGGAAATCATCTAACATTTTAGCTGTATCCCTGACTACCACCCAGAGTGAAGAATTTCTATAAGTATATAATCGAGAAAAAAATGAGTTTGTTTAGAGAATTCTATTCAGAAACGAAAACTTTAGACCATGTTTTTGCAGTAGTTGGAAATGGCTTCATCAAGCTCTTACAGTTCACCATGTGCCGCCTGCAAATTTCTCAGAAGAAAATGCTTACCAGGCTGCGTATTCGCACCTTATTTTCCACCAGAAGAACCTCAAAAATTTGCAAATGTTCACAAGATTTTCGGAGCCAGCAATGTAACGAAGCTCCTCAATGAGATTCTTCCTCATCAGAGAGAAGATGCAGTTAATTCTCTTGCCTACGAAGCAGAGGCAAGAATAAGAGATCCAGTCTTTGGCTGTACTGGCGCCATCTCATTTTTCCAACGACAAGTCCAGAGACTCCAGAAAGAGCTGGACGCTGCAAACGCCGATCTGATTCGATATTATTGCTTTGGGATCCCACCAAATTTTCAGATACAACGAGAAGTAGCTTTTGTTCAGCAAATGTCTTCTCGCATGAAACAATTTGAGTTCAACAGAATGGCCAGCAGTGAGGGAGGAGGGATAAACGAGAACCCTAATTCTTTCCCAGTCAATGACGCACTTCCTTGGAGTGAGACTTCATCTGGGTATATCAATGGAGGAGGAGCAGATGGCCTGAACAAGAGTCTCTAATGGAGGAGGAGCAGATGGCCTGAACAAGAGTCTCTGAAATGAGAAAACCTTTCTAGGGTTTTCATTTAGTAATATCCCTAAACTAAACAGTTGAATCTAGCTCTAGCACTGTATGTCTACTAGTTTCCTGAGTAATTAGCTACAAAAGTGGTCTTTGATTATTGATTAATATATCTACTAATCACAAACGAAGAACACTGCAGAATTATATGATTTGTGATTAGGTAGAGCTGAGCTTAACTCTAGCCATGTGAGCATTGTCTATATTGCTTTTTAGTTGACATAAAAAACTTCGAGATTCTCTCCCACTCTAACTCTATCACTATATAATTCCTTTTATATGCTATCTATGTTCTCACGTTAATCGTAGTTTGCTCTTTTGAACCTTGTTTCACTTTTTTTTAGGTCAAATCTTGTGCAGCTGTTTTCGTAATTGCTGATCTTAGAAACACATTTAGTTAACTCCGTATCCTATTGAATTAATGATTTCTAGAGTTGTAGAATGATTATTGCCTCTAAATTCTCATTTGGGTGGTCTAGAGATTTCAAGTTTTTTCAAATTGTTTTTCTGTATATATAGTTTTTCACCTTACTTCTAGTATAATCTCTCTCTCTTCTCTCTCACTACATGCTTGTTTTCTGTTTAAATTATAATAATGGAATATGTAATTTCTTCCATATGAAAATGCATTGAGAAGATTATTTAATCATCCATTAATGAGAAGAATTCCTTCTTTGATTGTCTCCTTTCTCTCATCCATACATGCGTGTATTGAAATCAGTGACGGAAACAAAGCTTTCGTCGTGTAAAAACAATCATCTTTGTCTGTTTCTCCAATCAGTTTTCTCACTCTCCCCTCTGTCTCTGTCAGTGTCTCTGTCTTTGTCTCTTTCTCTCATCCCTACACATGCACACCTTCTGACTGTATCACAACTACAGTGACAGTCACCTCTATTGTCCCGTCCCAGTTCATCGTCTCTTCCATTTCCCTCGTCCATTCACATCTACAGTTCTCAACTCAGTATTCGTGAATAGCCCTAGCAGAACGCTTTTAGTTACTCACTTTTTGGTTAAGAGATAGCTAAATCAACCATTTAACTTCTCTATAAAAATACTACTCCAGATTGATTCTCCTTCCTTCTTCTTTCATCTGATTTTTGTTTAATTAAACAGAAAAATCAGAAGTGTCTGATCTACGTACTGTTCAGCTGAGTGGGTCCACCAGAGAAATGAATAAATTTGGATTACTGCACAATTTTTGTTGTTGTTGGTGTACGTCATGATCTTCTTGTGAATCGGAAAAATTTATTGTATCCATTGATCTCCCACTCTGCAAAACGTAAGAAAGAAGCAAAACGTGAGTGGAGAAAATGGATGAAATTTTTTTAGGGTAAAGCTATTTTAATTCCTGAACTATGATTTTTTTTTAACACTCTTATACTAAAAAATAAATTCAACATTTAACTATCATACACCTAACAATTTAATTCATCGCGGCCCCACGATTCTGCAATTTTTTCCTAGAACGGGTGGCTGATCTAAAATGAACGCCCCTCGTTGTGTAGGGGGGTCCGTTCCATGTGCATCACGACGGCCCCCCGTTCTGTCAGGGGGTCGTTTGTGGGGGGTGGAGGACTCTCGTTCCATGTGTGGTACACGTGGAACTGGAACTAGGGGCTGTTCTCCTGAGCTAGACTCTCGTTCTCAAGAGCCTTTTATAACGGGGGGCCGGCTCGGGAGAACGAGCCCTCGTTCTCAATTATTGGACTGGAGACGAAGGTCGATCTCAATTATTGTCAAATAATTGGACAATAATTGGACTAGAACGGACAACCGATTAGTGAGAATGAGGGGCCGATCTCCAAAATAACATAAGAAGACACAGCCCTCCATTCTCACCTCCAACTCGCAAAAACTAACCTCTCGACTATTTTCTTGCTCTAGCAAATTTTTTCTGTATCAGTGACGTTGCTAGATTTTGATTCAAGCAGATCGGTTGATTTAGACGAGACAACAACTTGTGATACCAATATGGATCGGTATTCGTACTCCACGCCATCATATGGTGATGTTCAAGTATTCGATTACTTAGAAGGTAATGAAAAAATAGAGGTGCATTCGACCTCCAAAACTCTAGACGATGCGCTTCAAACACCGGTCGGCTCGAAGGAGGATAAGGTGGAAAGCATACTGGTAAGGGAAGAAATCTCAATGAGATTTTATTTGGGTAAAAAATATAGTTCTTTAAATGAAATTAGAGAAGAAATAGTTGAATATGCCTTGACAAATGGTTATGAGATCAAATTCACCAAAAGTGACTCTTGGCGACTGACGGCCGTGTGTGAAGACGGTTTGTGAGTGGCGACTGCATGGTTCGAAAATGCAAGCTTACGTTTCAAATAAAGAATTTGATCGATTCTCAAAGTTGTTCAAGAAAAATTGAGAATCGACACGCTACAGCAAAATGAGTGTCAAATCATTATTTGGATAACTTAAAAAGTCAACCTACGTGAAAAATCTCTTCCATTATCGAGACAGTGATGAATAATTTGAATGTCAACATTACACCCAGTCTTGCCAGAAGAGCAAGAAGCAAGAAACAAAGCTCGAAAACTTAATAAAAGTCTGGGCGACGGACAATACAAGTTACTGCGGTCGTACGTAGCAGAAATACGTAGATCAAATGAGGGTAGCTCATTGTTCCTAGACACTTACTTGTGGGCTATGGCGATAATCAGTCATGCGTATTTCAAAGAATGTATATGTGTATGGCTACTTGCAAGACAAGTTTGCTGCATCTGGTAGACGTACTATCTGTTTGGATAGTTGTCATCTGAAAGGCTCGTGTCTCGGCCAATTACTCACAACTGTCAGTATTGAAGGCAACGAGGGAATATATCTCGTTGTTGGTTCCAACGTCGAATCAGAGTGTATAGACTCATGAACATGGTTTTTACGAGTATTGAAGCAAGATCTAGACACTATAGAGGGACGCAGATGGACAATTGTTTTAGATCGACAAAAGGTATAATGCATTTTCAATTGTTGTTTCAAATATTGGGGCACTGTGGTAGTTATAATGTTTTATATTGACTCTGTTTTTCTTTCAAATATCAAGGGTTGTTGTCTGTTGTGCGAGATGAATTACTGTTAGTCGAACACAACTACTACCTCCAGCATATGTACGCAAATTTTAAAAACCAATTTCGAGACAGAGTACAGAGATGCAATGTAGAATGCGGCTAGGGCAACCACTGTAGGATCGGAATTGTCTAAGAGGGGGGTGAATTAGACTTTTTAATTTTAATTAAAAGTCAACCTAATTTCTCCCTTGATTAAACTTATAGATTTAATACAAGTAATCAAATAATGTAAAGAGAGAGAGAGAGAAATTCGACACCAGTATTTTTACGTGGTTCGGCCAAACTGCCTACGTCCACGCTCAAAGGCTCACCCCTTGAAGATCCTTACCCTTCTCCTCACGAGAATACACTGATCGGGATTCCGGGCTCCGATCAACTGCCTTTACAGATCTGGATTGAACTTCACGGGCGTCAATCCACTGCCTTTACAAATGATTTGAGTTTGTAAAATTAAGTACAGACTACACTCTCACAGTAATTGAATCTCAAGTTAGGATTGAGAGATGTAGAGAAAATACAGAGTATTATCACTTTCGCAGCTTAGGGCTCAGTATTCAAATTTGCAAAAGTTGTTCCTTCGTGCTCTAAGCTCGACTTAAATACTCTGTCTTCAAATCGGCTTGGCTTCAATGCTCCTTATCCAATAATAGAAGTTTAGTTACCGTTGGAGCAGCTTTCGTACAAGTTCAGGTAGCCGATGCCGTTTGTAGTTGCAAATCTTCGTCGCCATTAATGTTCTGGAGTTATGGCTGAAAACGACGTCACTGTAGCTGCGCGGCTAATTTGAATTCTGGCGGAAGACAAAGCTGAGTTAGTCTTGAACCGCCATCGGATGATGAAGCTTTAAACGCTTGAACCGGCATCGGATGATGAAGCTTTAAAACACTGTCGGATGATTAAATCTTAGACGTCTTCCGCCTTTGTTGTTTAGTGACCGGAAGAGGATTTTGTTGAAGTCATCTGCCTTTGTCGTTTAGTGACCGGAAGAGGATTTTGTTGAAGTCATCTGCCTTTGTCGTTTAGTGACCGGAAGAGCAATTTTGGTTTACTCATCCGCCTTTGTCGTTTAGCGAGCGTAGGACTTCTTCGTGTTAGCTCATCCGCCTTGTCGTTTAGCGAGCGGTGGAGTACTTCAGTTTACTCATCCGCCTTGTCGTTTAGTGGGCGGTGAAGCAATTCATTTACTCATCCGCCTTTGTCGTTTAGTGGGCGGTGGACTTAGACAATAATCGACTCCGCTCTTGTCGTTTTGTGACCGGTGGACTGATTCTTGTAAACGACTCCACTCTTGTCGTTTTGAGACCGGTGGACTGATTATTTTGTTTAACACATTTCAGTCCTGTACACTTAATCACATGCATTAAATACTAAAATACCCTTACCAAGGGCATTTCCAACAGATTAAAATCTTATGCATAATTTATAATTCTTATTCAATAAATATAATCAAATTACCAAGCTAATCATATAAACACATCATCAAAAACAATTTAGACTTAAAACACCATTTAAGTCAACAACCACAAGTTATCATTTCGAGATAGAAATGAGAAAATTATATCAGATTAACCCAGATGCTCACGCATCTCTTCGACGCATAAAGCTTATATATTGGGCTAGTCATGCGTGTTCTTCGATTTGCAAATGCGAAATGAGATTGAATAATTTATGCAAGTCATTCAATGCAGTTCTATTGTCTACCAGAGACAAATCAATTCTAACCATGTTTGAGATGATCCAAAGTGTTTGATGACTTGAATAGTGAAAAAATATGAGAAGTTGGTCTCGTCAACAGACGTCTTGTGTCCGCAGATAAGAAAGAAGCTTGAGAAGCTAGAACATGCAGCTCGAAATTAGAGCTCTGCGTTTGTGGGAGTTGCACGACTTGAGGTCAGTAACGACAACAAACAATATATTGTCGACATGAATACGTGTGTGTGCAACTGTTACATGTGGAAGCTTATTGGAATCTCGTGTGTCCATTTCATTACTTGCATGCATTTCTTGAGACAAGCACCAGAGAATTACGTGCATCAATACTATCACCGGAAAAGTTATCGGCAAAATGTACTCATAATGTATTCATCTCGTTAGCAGCCACCAAATGTGGTCGCTAGTAGAAAATGAGAATAAAATTGTTCCACCTAGAAGAAAGCGCCAACCTAGTTGGCCGAAGATGACAAGAGTGCGAGATGTCGATAAGCCATCAATTTCGACAGTTAGTCCAAAGAACTCGACGATGTCGTATCGTATATGTCGGCAACAGAGGCATAATAGTCACACTTGTCCTCACAGAGGATCCAGTTCAGACTCTGCTTTGTAAGACACATTTATCGGTTTCCACACATTTGATGGGACACAAGTACATTTTAGCACATTTCGCTCAGAAACATGCTGTCATTCTTTTTTAATATGGTTTTCATTATGTGTAAGAATTTTCGACACGCAATCACGACAGAAATGAATGACTATATATTTATTATAGGGCGTAATTTATGTATTTATTGTAATGTGTAATTTTGGATTTATTATAATCTGTAACTTCGTAATTTTATAACACTTGTACAATTTATTGTAATTAAATAATTACAATAAATCGTACAAGTGTTAGAAAATCATGAAACTTTCTTGATTATCTTTCCATTATGTGATGAATATGTGATAAAAATTTCAAGTAAATTCAATATCGTTTGATATTTTTTTAAAATTAATTTATAAAGTGAAGAATGAACGGAGGGTCCCAACCCCGGAACAGAAGGAAAAAAATATTAAACGATATTCAATTTACTTAAATTTTTTAACACATGTTCAATACATTATGGGAAGATAATGTGAAAATTTTCATTATTTTCCAATAATTGAGATCGGCCCCCCGTTCTCCCGAGTTGGCCCCCCATTATAAAATGCTCTTGAGAACGGGGGCCAACTTGGGAGAACGACTCCCCGTTCCAATTCCCCATTAGAATGGGGGGTCTCCAACCCCCATAACGACCCCCCAACAGGACAGGGGGCAGTTCGTTTTAGATCAGCCCCCTGTTCTAGGCAAAAAATGCAGAACAGTAAGTGATCGGGGCGCCGCAATGGGTTAAATTGTTAGGTTTATGATTGTTGAAGGTTGAATTTGTTAAGGTTATTAGTTTAATGGTGTTTTAAAAAAAAATCCATAGTTTAGATGTTAAAATTATTTTTACCCATTTTTTATTAGAAAAGGACAACGGTTCTTCAGTAAGATGTGCATCTTTTACGTTAAGGAATTATTTTGTATAAGTTTTGGTTTCATTTTGGGAAGAGAAATAGAGCGAGATTGGAAGATTTTTTGGAATACCAATTGTCTTAATGTTGGATCTATCAAGTGGGAATCAAGTTGGGTCAAACTAGCAAGCTAGTCAACTGAACTATTTTGTGTTCGCACTAGAGGTGGGCGCGGTCCGGTTTGGTCTGTTTTCGAGCTCGGATCGAAACCGGACGGAGATTTCGGAAATTTTTTTCCAACTCCTAGAACCGGCCCTAGGAGGATCCGGGATCGGACCAAGACCGGATCGAAATTTTTGGTCCGGTCCTGGTTCCTCCCACCACCACTTTTTTTTTTTTCCAGAAATATCTGTCTCTCTTCCCATCCTTCGTTTTCTCCCTCTTCTGGCTGAGGAGGTACTGCCCTAGTAGGGTATGGTCGTCTGGGAGCAGGAGCGAAGCGAAAGGGCAGCATGAAAGCGATTCGGACTTCTGCGATTCGAACTTCGGCTCTGGACACTATCTAGTTTTGCGAAATGCGAAGAAGAGTGATGAAGTAGAGGGCTTGAAGATGCGGGGGACCGTCTACATCAAGCTCTGCCGCACCATCATCTTCAAAGAGACTGTTGTCTTCTTCCGCATCGTTGCGCGTAGCAAGAACGGCCATTTTCTTGGGACACTTGGTACTTTTGCAAGAAACAAAATGAAAAGAAGGGTGACGATCTTTCAAAAGTTTCAGAAAGCTAGATTATATGCGAAGCCTTCTTCTGGTTATGTACCTAAGCTAGGGCTCAGCTTCACCCGAGGGCTAATAGCGGTAAACTCAAGCAAGAAGGAGGCTCTCAGCCTTTAACATATAACCGGGCTTGTTATTGGGCTTGATCTTAGGCTGGGTCTGAGCCTATGTTTTCACTTTTTCAGTGAAAATTAAAAATTAAAACTGGATAACCCGTTTCCACGGATCGAATAACCCGTTTACACTGGGTCGACCCATGGGCCTGAGCCTAAATCGATCAGTTCAAATTTGAAAATATCAAACCGAACCTATTAGAGAACTGATCAAAAACCAAACTTCAATTTCTGATTTTCTCGTTTCAGTTTTGAAATTCTCGGGTTGGGCTCAGTTTGTAATGGGTTTGGCCTCAGTATTGAGATTGGTATTTTCTGTTTTGGGATTTTCTCAAAATATCATTTATATCTTAAAAAAATTGCAATATAGTTAAAGAGACCATGCATCATATAGTTCCAATATCAACTTAACAATTAAACGGATCCACCACCATATAGTTCCATAATGTAGTCCCTCAATATGTGACTGATAATGCATTAACAAAGGAATAATCATAATTATTCAAAATAGTAAATAGTAACTAAAAGTTTAATTAAATTCACTTCTACAACAATGATAATCACCAAATCCAAATCCAATCCACATGCAAGGACATCATAACATGTTTATAAAAAGCGGGTTCACCAAATCCAATGATATCATTACTCAGAGGCGGACTTAACAGAACGTCAGGGCATACGCTCTGATCATCAGAAAGAATCCGATCACCCAAAGTTTGGTTTATAAAAGAAGACTTGAACACAATATCAAAACTCAAAAGTCCATTATGTAATTACAAATATAATAATATAATAATTAAACAATAGTTCATCAAAGGTCTAAATATTCAATTGCAAATCCAAATATTCTTATAGAGAGTTAAATAAAGTGAAGTACTCACCAAAAAATTAACAAACACTCAAACAAGGAAATAAATAAAAAAGAACTACAAAGTCATGAGTAACATCATCATCCATAAAGTCATGAGTAACATCAGCCACACACCTAGAAGCTTGTTTCATTTTATTAGTCAGTGAATCTACTTTGTAGTAAGAAGAACATTCATTACCAACTCATTGGTCGTCTCCAATCCATGCAATTTCATTAGGCAATGTTTCGTGAATTTTAGATTATACTGTATATCAAGCACAACAACCACATACATGAATTGATTGACTTTATTGAAATTTTCACAATATTTTTCATACAAGCCGCATACTTGTCATGCTTCTTAATAATGAGTTATCACTTGTAGTATATTTTTTATAACTTCATGAAGTTAACATACTTTAGAGAAAAAACCTTGGCGGTAATATGTAAAATTGACGAAACTTTCAACATTGTGTTGTAAAACACTTTTAACAATACTATAAATTCATGAACGACACATCAATCTTCATCGATAAGAGAAAGACTAAGATTCTCATCTTCTCTAGATGACTGAAGTTATGTAAGTAATTGCTTCTCACATTTATACAAAAATGAATTCTATTTGGGGAATAGTTTTGCATGAAATTTGGTTCAATGTAGAATTTAATTTAACATGTAGTCACATCACTTGATTTTGAACTTCAACCAAGTGTTTATAACAATGGATCGCCACAATCACTCCCTCGGGAGGACCGATGTGCCCATCGACAACATTCTAGCTTAGTTGCGACACCATTAATGTAACATCACAAGTTCTATCGAACTGTACAATATTGTGTGTTTGTTACCAAGACACACTTGGGTTTGTTGTTGGGTGTCACCTCAAAACTCGTTCTACTATGTCGCATTATTTAGTCGCGAACCCCAACAAAATCTTCACAATAATGGATCACCACAACCTAATATTTAGTTTCAAACAAGAACATGAAAGGAATATAAAAACGATTTACCACGAAGTTTACATGAAAAATTTAAGAAAAATTCATAATTTTGCTCTACTAATTCTGTGGCGCCACAGGCATTGCAGCCTACCCAAAACAATTGAGTCATCGAATTCTAACACTTTCGTTTATCAAGTTTTTCATCGTGGTTTTTGTGTACTTAATCCACAGATTCAGATCATTTTTATGGTTGTTTTTTTCTGCCTATATATATATATATTAATAGAACTATTTTTATGGTTGCTGCTTGGAATTTGATTGGCATGCTTGATCTTGATTTTTAAATTTAAAAAAAAAAAAAGAAGCTATAATCATATAATATATTGAAATCAAAGTGTTATATTTTGTAACCCATCAATGATTTCACCTACAATTATGTGCTTAAATTTAATTTACCTTCACTAGATCATATTCGGCAATCATGATGTAATTAATAGAATAATTAAGTCAATGATGTCTAGATTTAACGAAAATAACCAATACCCGTGGTTAATCACCCAATTAAGAACAAATATAAATCCATCATACAAATACTAAATTCTCATAAAAGTTAGATCACAATCACTTATAAAATGTTGTCCTCATCATTAGGTCCTTCATTGAGTCCACATGCACACTACCTCTTAATAAGTTTCACGTGGCTAATAAATAATTCATGTAAGTTATTTTTTTTATTTTTTATTTAATTTTTTAAATTGTTTTTATAATTTTAAATGCCGAAAGTAGTCCTTTTGTCAGAGTTACCAATAAGGGTAGGAGGGCTCATGGCACTACTAGTGCCATTATAAACAAAACTTCATTTGATAAGTTGCTTTTCATTTAGCTGAATAAATATTTGAGGTTAACTCAACACTTTAGTCTTATTCTTGAGTACCTTTTTAGGTCTCGAAAGATAAGATTTTGTATCACATTTTGAAGGTCATCCTAGTTAACGATATCAAAGGAGTTACATTTTACTAAATTGCGTGCATTTTAACTAGAGTTATTTCTCCAAGGGTAATATCATATTTGCATTTTATTTTTATAGTGTAAGTTTTATCTTTTTGACATGAGTTTTATCAATTGGTATCATAATTAAGATATACTATAATATTTAAAATAAGGTATTAATTATTTTGATAAATCATCGTAACGTCAAGACGTAAAACTTAGAATGCAAAATCATAGGATAAATATAACATTATTTTATCTAAAATGAATAAGACGTATTTTAAGTAAAATCTAATAGCACATTTGTGCAAACCTCAGTTCAAAACAGATAATATTTTATTGCTGAAGTGGACTCCACATTGACTCCACAGTAGTAACGACCATTGGAGTTCCCCGTCTAATATATATTAAATCTACGTGCGACCGAGAGTTTTCCGCAATATTACGTAAATTTGGTAATTGCCTAAGTTATTATATATTAAATAATACTTAAATAACAAAGTATTGCCATGACAATAAGAATTTTTTTGATGTAACACTAAAACAAAAACCGCAAAAGAAAATATAACAAAAAACGTATTTATTTGCATAAAAATTCTAAAATCGAGTTGATTAGAATAGAGTGTTTGTGCAAGTAATGAAATGATGTCGAGTCTATTGCCCAACCTAACTAGTTGAGGTAGTCAAACCTCAATTAATCTCTTTTTATTTTTATTTAAAAAATGATTTAAAGTCTAATGACCCCTTAACTCTTCTTAATTATTTCCCTGATTTATTTTGAAAAAAAAAATTAAAGTTTAGGAACTTAAAAGGTCGAATGCACGTTTAATATAAGATAGAAAATTAAAAAATTCATTTTCTAATGATTAATTTCCTTCTTAAGCATCTTTATCAAATATAACGAACTTTAGCTTTGATCACTGGCTATGTTACCAAATAAGAACGTCAATTAATTAAATTTTTTTGAATTAATCACACTCTTGCTTTGTTTCATTCATTGTGTATTGTTTACTTGATTTTATTTTCATAATATTATTGATATTGGTTCAAATATTATCTATATTTTAAACTATAATAAGGTCGAGTTTTAAATTTTTTTTAAAAGATTATAGTATAAGTGGAATAATTGGGGGCGAAAAGAGAATTTATTAATTTGTCTGGGCAATTGGTAGGGCTCCTTAGCCCAAATATTTGGTAACCCTAGAAGTCTATGCCCCATATGGGAATTGGGTGGCCTAAGGTTCATGCTCCGTCCAATTTAAATGAAATTAAATATTGAGTGTGACAATTCGTCGTGTGAAAGCAGGAACGACTTAGTGTGAAGACTTAAGTTCATATTAGTGGAAGTGTATAATCTCATATCATTTTAGAGAGTAAAAAGTAGAATTTCTCTATATACTTTATACAACTTGTTTTGGTCTAACTTAATATTAAAACTGTGCAAGTTTCAGCACAAAACAGATAATATTGTATTAAAAGAACAAAAGATGTTACATTTAGTGACCCGTTTGAGATTTGAATCAACCCAGCTGATTAAGTGAAACACCTTTGTACGGAGAAGGATCAAAGAATTCAACTTCTGGCAAAGTACGGTTTGATCCGATAAGAACATTGGTCAAACTAATTTTATTGGGCTAGAATAATTTTATTGAGCATAACATAATATAGAGAGCCGAAGAGAGCTAAATGGCTCCTCTATCTGATCTTTACAGCTCCACATAAAACAGTATTAGGATAGATCCGAACTCAAACGTTGTCATTTCGATCAATTACATTTTTAGTGTCGTATAATCCAGAGAGGACCGCAATGATAAGAGGTCCAATCACTCCCCATAAAATTAGCTGGTTCGGGGTTTGGTTTTTTGTTCAAAAAAACAAGTCTCAGTTCCCATCCTTATCTTGGGTTCAATTCTAGATAAGATAAACTAGTCATTTTTAGGAGTAAAAATTATAATTTTGTTATCATTTCATATTTTAGTTAATTATTTTGATTATTATCTATTCTGGTTTTCAAAAACAAGAACTATAAACCCTAAAAGCCAGCCAACAGAGAATCCAAAGACCTTCAAAACATGAACTGACATTTTGCTTCAAAAAAAGATGAAATCAGAAGAGATGAGAACCAAAACCAGTCGACATGTTTCCCATGCAACCCTCCTCTTCTCCTCTATCATGCACGTGTCTCCTTTCCACACGTGTCATCCTCCAACCTTACCTTAAAACAATCCTCACCACCTTTCTTTCTTCCCACTCCAATCTTCATCCCTAGACTGTCCTCATCGCTCTCTGTAATTTTCTTTCGCTCCGTTTCTCCAACCCCAACCTTACTAACTAGCTTCCATGGCCGACAAAGACCGAGACCGAGACCGAGACCGAGCAACTGACATTATGAAAAGCATACTTCCAGAAAAGGGTCCCTCTAAATCACAAGTTGTGGCTGTAATAACCCTCCTCCCAATCGGAGGCTTTCTTCTCCTCCTTTCCGGTTTAACCCTAGCCGGAACGGTACTAGGACTGGCTGTTTGCACACCAGTATTCATACTTTTCAGTCCGGTATTAGTTCCGGCGGCTCTCACGATCGGACTGGCTGTAACGGGGTTTCTTACTTCGGGTGCATTCGGAATGACAGCCCTATCGTCACTTTCTTGGATGGTTAACTATCTCCGTAGCCTGAGAGTGCCGGAGAAAATAGACCAAGCGAAGCGGCAGCTGCAAGAGACGGCGGGTCAGTTGGGGCAGAAGGCGAGGGAGACGGCGCCGACTGTACAGAGCAAAGCACAGGAAGGTGGAAGGGCGATTGAAGGAGCTGGAAGAAGAGCCCAAGAAGGCGGGAAAGAAAAGGAGAGTGGGAAAGCCTGAGATGGTCGAAGCCTGAAGGAGATGAACGTAAGATCCATAATGGGCCTCTCAGGCCTACCAATAGGATTGTTCAATTTTCTTTAAAACAGTTTCAGTAGATGATGATGTAATGGCTTGAAAGCTTTTGATAGTGTGAAAATGGTGTGGTTTGAATATTATAAATAAAAGGTTTTCTTAATAATAATTTATGATTAGCTTGCACTAGTTATGGCCAATTAATTGTTGATTAGATATTGACAAGAAGGCTTCGCTTCAGTGGGTCCACTTGTCAATCCATGCATCATTAGAACGTTGCACGTGTGTGAAAGCAGTCATCAAAGTGTTTCTATTAGATTGGTCGTGTCTTTTAACTTTACTTTATGGCGAAGACTTGTCTACCCTCTTTGAATTTATTGTAAATTCCCTTTCTTAAATAATTAATAGGGTAAAATACAATTTTGCCCCTATAACTAGGTAAAATGAACAATTTATATCGTAAACTTGGATAAAGTGTAATTTAATCCCTACAACTAGGTGAAATGAGCAATTTACACCGTAATCTTGAATAATAGGCAAGAACAACCTTAATGTATTGATAATATGCAATATGGCTAATACCGTAATATTTTCTATCAAAAAATAATATTTTTTCACTTATTCATTTTTTTTTTCCGAAATGCCCCTCACTGGACCGAACCGGACTAGACCGGTTCAGCTAATTCCACTCTTATTTATTTATTTTTTTAAAATCATATTTCTCAAAAAAGAGAAAACAGATGAATAGAATTAAAAATAAAAATAAAAAACCAAAGTGCAATTAGTCGAACTGGTCCGGTTCGGTTCGGTCCAGTGAGAGGCATTTCAAGAAAATAAAATGAACAAGTAAAAAAATATTACTTTTTGATAGAAAATATGACGGTATGAGCCATATTGCCCATTATCAATACATTAAGGTTGTTATTGCCTATTATTTAAGTTTACGGTGTAAATTGTTCATTTCACCTAATTGTAGGGGCCAAATTGCACTTTACCCAAGTTTACGGTGTAAATTACCCATTTCACCTAGTTGTAGGGGTCAAATTGCACTTTACTCTAATTAATAATAGATTTAACTTCTAATTTCACGATCTAATCTATTGATTAACTAACGTGATTCTTATGAGTTATTTATTTAGGTAGGATAATAATTAATATAAATTATAAATAATTATATATAAAAATTATTTAAAAATGTTAAAATTATAATCTTCATTAGATAAACAAAAACACATTAAATTGTAAAATTAACATTAAATTGTTTTCAAAAATATATTTTTTTCAAAAAATAAGGACAAAAAAGAATCTGTCTCTCGTTTTCAAAGGTCAATGACTCAATACAAGACAATGTTGGGACGGGTGTTAGAAAATAAGGATGCGTTGCTTTATTTCTGAATCCAATATTTCAAAGTCCTGTCTATTCATGTCCCTCAGTCAATACGTCCTCTTAGAAATAGTTATCCCATAATTAAACGTCACTACTCACCAATAATAATTTAATTTAATTTAGTTGTCATTAACAACTAAATACTGAGAAAGATTTGCTCTAATTAGCTTTGCCAGGAGAGAGATGCAAATCATATTGTCATGGCTTAACTTTTTTACTCTGCACTGCATTTATTCAAAAACACCTTATAACTAATGAACTTATATTGGTACGCAAGAAGTGACTTGTCACAAGCAACTTTTTGCATCAAATTATTTGGTGTTGATTCAAATTTTCTAATTCTTTAACATTTGGTCATGTGTAATTTTTCGATCAAATGGTCTAAACGGTAAAAAATTTAAAGCTACCGCGTAGTTATAAGTCCGAAAATAACATTAATTAGATATGTAGAGTCCCAGAGTGCTACTAGTACAACATTGTCTGTTTTGCGTCGGAGTCCACACTTATTTGTTTTTTAGGTTTGACCAAAACTCATTATATTAGGTAGGAAGGAGAACTTATTTATAAAGTACTCAATTTTCACTCTTGCCAAGTAATGTTAGATTGTATCCCCTATTTGTATGGGTTAGGCCCTCACAATCAACAGAATCTTATGTCGTCATTTTCTTAACAGGGAAGGCTGCTAGAAGATCGGAGTTAATCTCATAAAGAGTTTTGAATAGCGTTTGGGTTTTAGATGAATCACGATTCAAAACTTATTATATATATCAAATTTTATTTTATTGAAAAGGAAGGGAAGCCCCTCCTCATTTTGAGAGAGAGATAAAGAGAGAAGAGAATTCCACCATTCTTTATTAGATCCAAGTTTCTAGCGTACTTCTCTTCTTCTTCAGCTACATTTTCAACGATATCTAGATTTCTAACTTCTATTTTTGTAACGACCCTTAAACTATTCCTAAAATTTTTCGTACAAATTTTTGTTTTTTTTTATCCCAAGTAAATTTCGACTTTTAAAGCTTTCAACCAAGTCTAATTCATTTTAAAATTTTCTTGAAAATCATTTGAAGAAAGCATTAGAACACATATAAAAACAATATACATTAAAAAAAAAACAATCGGCCAAGTGATGGAGGGCAAAAAGGGCTTTTTGTCATGAAAATGCATGGCCGATCGATCAGTTGTGATATAAAAATAGGGGGTGATCGATCGGCACACTCTCTGGAATTTCTTCCAGAGAGTAGCCATAGAGCACCGATCGATCGCCTCCTCTGGCGATCGATCGGCACTCTCTCTGGATTTTCAAAATCCAGAGAGTTGTCTGTATTCCTTCTTCCACCTTGCACACTTAACAATCCTCTCTCTTTCAACCCTCAACTTCAACACACCAATTAACATACTAAACATCTTAACATAAAACCACTCTTAACCTCATCTGTTCCTCATACATTTCCTCACTTCATCAATCATCAACGCCGACTCAAAACGTATCTTAAAACACAATTAAAGCAAGACAAGAACTACGAAATCCAACTGCATGGATAGCTCTAAAACTCGAGCATATTCATACTTAACCTAAAACATCTCCAAACATTACCATAAAAATCCAAATAAAAGCTTAGTAAAACGTTTTATAAAAACAAGTTTACCAAAACATCAAAACGTCATTTCATCAACTATCCAAATACCAAACATCTTAATATGGTTCTACTATACAATTTTTCCTACGTTTCTATCTATCAAAATCCCAAAAACATTTACTTACGTCCCCACGGGTCAAAATGCGCACCGACTGCCCAATACACTCCCACGGGCCACTCTTCTTCAACTTGCTCATTCCTCGGGTGGAGGGATCTCATCCTCACCTACACCATACAGACAACTATGAGCTAAAGGCTCAGTAAGCTTCGTAAATGCAAATGCATGTTGTGCATATGAGTTTCGTAAATCATGCAGACATTTTAATCATTACGTCTCAGACAGATTGTCACCAAGGTCTAAACCCACCAGATGGAGAGGGCACGTTCGGCGGTTGGACAGTCATTTCCATCTACCGGGGGGGGGGGGGGGCATACTTACATCCATAAACAGTCATGCCAGAACCCCACCTTGCCATGACCAGATAACAGATTACATAGATTCATTTCATTAGTCATTTCTTTTCTTAAACACGTGCGGAAATTCGTTTTCATGCTCTTTGAAAGACGTGATGCGGGAACAATTAAATGCAGAACATAAACATACAGCCTGTGTACCATCAAGACGATAAAAGTATAACCTATAAAAGCAATTAATCCTAACTACCCAACAAAAGCAATTAAACAAACAACTCCAATATTCCTCAACGCGACTTCGACATACGGTGTAGGCCGATCGGTCGTAGTAAGTCACGAGAACTTACCTTGCGTCCGTTACAATTCAAGCTCCGTCCATGAGCGTTGTTCACCTAAGGCAATGCACAGCATTCTTCATTTAAAACTGAGTTTACATCATTAAACTTCCAAACTAACGAAATCTTAACTAAGGAAATCTCCTAAAACTCTAAATCAACTCATTGAGGCATTTTGTCGAGCAATTCGTGCTCGACATTATAAAACCTCCATTACTGGAGTTTTCCCAAAGCTCCAAACCTCTAAAACCCTAACATTCACCAATTAATCGACTTACTTCGTCCAATAACGCCCAATACGTCCATTATACCCACAAATATGGTAAACCTATCGATTTTAAACTCTAATTCACGTTTTTAACAAAACCCTAAATGAACCCTAATTGTTTAACTCCGCGAAAACCGGAAACAAACCTTCCAAAACTATATAATCGTACTTAGGCTTGTGAAAGGAGGAGAAAATGTGAAGAAGGTCGTTGATCGGAGGAAGCTTGAGTCGCCGGAGGAAGAAATCGCGCGAGGAGGAAGAAAATCGCCCGGGAGGAGAAAAGTTTGGGAGAAAAATGTTAAGTGTCGAGGGAGGGAGAGATTTGTGATATTTTAATAGAATTTAACCAATAAAATGACCATTTTGCCCTTTAACAAATTTTCTATTAAATCGTCATTTGATTTCGTTAATTGATCTCTCGATCCGGTTTTCTTCAAATTTTCTCATTTCACTATAAATTTCAATTTATTACTCAGGCTTTATTAAAACTTTTCGTTCGCAAAACGGACTTAATTTGACATATTTACAAAAATACCATTATTTATTGGAATATTAAAATCCCTTAAAACCGGGTGTTACAGTTTTCATTTGATTTGTTGTTCGATTTTCCATTTGTTTTGATGGAAAAATCGACAAAATTAATGAATTTTATGGCAGAATCTACTGTCAAAACGCCATCTCCGGTCAATCGTACCAGGTAGCTTGGTCGATCGCTGCAATTTCTAGTTGACTGTTGGCTTCTCTGGTCGACCGTCGTGGGCTTCTGGTCAAACACATTTGATTTTATGGCCTTGAGTTTTTATTTGCGATATAGAACTCATCCATTATCTTTTGTGTTTTAGATTAGATATTGACATTGGTTTTCCTTTAAGTTCCAAAGGTTTTACGGATTTTGAATATGTTCCATGGATTGTTGCTTCGACTAATAGGAAGGGCAACCCTCATCTAGATAGGGGTTTTTTTTTATATTGCATATGCATCATGATTGTTAAAATCTTTATTTTGTGAGATATAATACATAAAATCTGCAAAATCATATTTAACATGTAAATTTTTATACATTACACATAATAGGTTTACATGTTTATTTATGCATGCATAGTGTAACGGTTCGAACCTTTATTGTTCGAATTCTTCTGTTTAAAAATATGTAATCGTGTATATTTATGCTTAATGAATGTATAAATACACGTTGGAGAAGTTGAATTTACAAAAGGATATGTTTAAAATAAATAAATAAATACGTTGTAAAAGTTGTATGAAATAAATTGTGTAAAGTCTTTGATTGAATTTGACGATTTAAATAACTGGGATTATATTAAAGTTAATTAAGATTAAAAAATTGATTAAGCTAGGGTTATTGTTAAATAATTAAAATTGGGATGGTAAACTAGTAATTTGGTTGGATAAGGTTGATTTAAATGGTAAATCACCATGCTTCACTATTTGGAATGGGGGGTATGTGGCTGCTTCTTGTGGCTTCTACGTGAGGGAAGAGAGAAAGAGAAGAAATATTAGAGAGAGAAGAGAGAAAGTGGCAGAGAAAACAGAGAGCTGGAGAGAAAGAAAACCGAGAGAAAATCGTGGGGGTAAAAGAAAGAAAATGGAAGGAAAAATGTGGCAGTTCAGCCCCTTTCAACTAGCCCTGCACGACCCGGCCCACCACATTAGGTGAAATCTGCGAGCTACACTCACAGAACTTTTTCGTCCTAGAGCAGGGAATTTCATGCATTCTCTACCACTCGAACCCAGGACCTCCAAGATATAATCCATGGGCTACAAGTGGTGGTACCACTAAAATAGGGAGATCCGACAATTTTTTTCTTTAAGATAAATTGTTCAACTCGTTGAGATGAACTTTTTGGCTTAGAAATCGATAAGTTCGGTGGAGATTTCGTGTGAAGTGGAAGAACCAACATACGGTAAATATCTCTAACGATTAGAATAGTTAAATTAGACTTTATTGCCTTGATAGGTGGAGATAGATTTTATTTCTGATTGGATCTGGGATATGTTTATAGATTTCGATGATTGAACGAAATTGATAGTTGGAGGTGATAATTTGGTAACATTTTGATCTAAAATGTGATTTTAAAGTGTGAAAAATAATTTATTTCTATTATTATTGAAATGTTTAAATTGTAATGTATTGAAACGACATATTTTATTACGTTGAACTCATTGATTTTAAATATAAATCTTATGGGTGAGTGTGTGTTTTAAACATACATAGCATCGCTTTATAACAGTTGTAATGCATGTATCTAGGAATGAGGGAGAAGAAAGACGGTGGTAACATAAGAACCCACTAAGCTGGTATCGCCTCTTCGTGTGTGATAGTATGACTGTGAAAATATTAAGAGAATAACTGTATGTCCTCATTGAGTTGAAAGTCCCTAAACCTCTCGGAAAGCAATGTGTGGGTTCTACAACCCTACCGATAAAAGGTTAGGATCGTGTAGGTGTGTGATAGTCATATGATTTAATTAGAGTGATTACAGTTTTTACATATCAAATTGAATGTGAAAAGCTGTTTTGAAAACCTTGAATTAAATTATGGTTTTAAATAATGCATTTTCTTAATTATTGCATTACATTGATTTAATTATTGGAAATAGTTTCAAACCATGATGATTGGATGAATTTTAAATGTTTCAAATTTGAATATACATGCATTTTTATATAAATGACATGAATTTCAATCAAAACAAATTAATTTAAATTGATTTAAAAATAATAATCAATAATAAGTGGATGATGGATGATGTGGTCCTGGTTAGTGTATTAGAGTCTAAATCAGCTATTCTAGCTCTTAGACTTATGTGCTGGGCCAATGACTTATTATGTGGATATTTACATTTTTCAAATAACGAAATTGTTCACCATGACGGGAAAGCTAAGGCAACCTAAAGGAATTGAAGGAACGAGACATAGGTTGTAACCATCGATGTAGATAGTCACTTTTGGGTTGGGACTGAATTAGGGAGTTTTGAACTGTATAGAATCTTTTGTGCAGGTCACATGTAGTGATCTATGTTTATTTTCTTAAGTTCTGCTAGAAAACTCTGATAAAATGATGTAAATGATATAAATTGTTAAAATAAAATGTTTAAACTGCATGGATGATGAATTTTGCAATTGTTTACATATCTGATTGAGAATACAAAATTGTTATTGGATATATCTTATCTTAAGATTTGAGATACGTATTGGACGGTTTAGACAAAGAAACAAACGTATCCATGTAAATTGAAAACTCAGAATTATTTATTAATATTATTTCTCACCTCAAGAATCCTAATCGTCGGGGTTCGTCAGGTCGGATCGTGACACAGTATTTCATTTCATTATATAAATTTCTATATAGATATTAAACAAATCTTCGGATGTTTTGGGTCATACTTTGAACCTCTTATTTATTGCACACTCTCTGTTGCAAAAATGTATTTTGTTTGTAAGCGACACATGGTATTAAGACAACAATAGTGTTCTGTCCTAGGGTTAATATTGTTAATGTAAATGTATTTACTATTCTGGTTGAGTTAGAAAGTTTAGTTATACGTTTTAGTTACACTTCCTTAATATATGTAAAATCATCATCTTTGATTGACAGTAATACAGAAAATTATTTTCTCTCTGTCAATCTCTTTTCTCTCAATCTTCATCGTCCTCTTGCCGTTCACCAGAGCCGGAATCGTTTCATAGTATCAGAGCCAAAATAGATAGCTTCTTCCAGCTCAAATGTCCCTTCCACTGGTTCTTCCCCTTCACTAACTCCCTCTCTCTCGCTACCTCCTTTTCCTTCTGCTACCCAAACCTTAACCATCAAACTCAGTAACACAAATTACCTCATCTGAAAAGCCCAGCTCCTCCATGTCGCCACTGCTAATGGCATCAACAAAATCCTGGACGGTTCTTTGCCCCACCTCCCCAGTTCCTCGACTCTCTCTCATCTCAGCTAAATCCAGAATTCAGTATCTGGGAAAGGTATAATGCGCTTGTCCTGAGTTGGATTTTTGCTTCCATTTTTGAAGATTTGCTCCCTCAAATCATGTCCTTTACCAAAGCCAGCGACGCCTGGGGAGCTCTCGCTTGCGTTTTCTCTTCTTCCTCCTTGGCGAGAATTGCAGAAAGACAGTTTTTCAAAAGACAGTTTTTCAGCAACAACGTATATTCAGAAAATTACGAACCTGTGCAATACCCTGGCCGAGATTGGAGAGCCGGTGTCTTACTGGGATCGGTTACTGTATTTTCTAGGAGGTCTTGGAAGCGAGTATGATGCATTCGTCGTCTCCATCACAAATCGGCCAGACCAACCTCCCTTGGAAGAGATTCACAGTCTCCTGCAGATTTTCGATTTTCGTCTGGAAAAATGAAATTCTGTTGTTCTTCCGTCACCGAGCCAACTTCAAGCGCACGCCGTCAACATTCGTCCTTCTCGCCCAAACTGGAACTCTGGTTTTCGGCCACCACCGTCCAGTCCCTTCAGGCCGAACATCTTCTCTGGTTTTCCCCAGAACAACCCGCACACTTCCCCTTGGCGTGGACCCAAGCCAAGCCGAAACTACAAAGGTCGGTGCCAGATTTGCCAAAAAGTGGGCCATTCTGCACCGGCCTGTTATCAGCAGCTCAATCCAATTTACCGGCCCACTGCCCCAGCCCAACCTACTTATAACCCTTTTGTTCCCCCAACCCAGTAGCCCACTTGGCCCATCACACCTATAACCCGACCCACCTAAATCAAACTAAAACTCATCCACCTTCCCCAGCAGCGCACAGCCCTCCAGAATTACACCCTCCTGCGTTCACCGCCGGCAAACCCTCTCCTTTTTCTAGCCCCGAGATTCTGCCAACCCCGTCCACCAATCCCTCTGTTGCTCCCTGGCTGATGGATTCTGGCGCCACCCACCACCTCACGCCTCATCCCTCTGCCCTCCAACACCCTCAACCCTACGCTGGAACATCGCAAATCGCCACTGCTGAAGGTAATTTACTTCCCATCTCCAAAATTGGTTATGTCATTCTTCCTTCTATCTCTCGGCCTCTCACCTTGAATATTGTCTGCCATTCTCCTCGTTTATCTCATAATTTGGTTGGTGTTCAAAAATTGTGCCAAGACAACTTTGTATATGTTGAGTTTCATCCAACGTTTTTCTTTGTCAAGGACAAACAGTCTCACCAGACTTTGCTCCGTGGTTCGCTCGTTAATGGACTCTACCAAGTTCTGCCTCCCTGTCTAGTTTAAGATCTTCATACTCGTCTCCCCTCCTCGGCCAGTCATCCCTCCCTGTTTTGGCACTGCAGACTAGGACATCCTGTGATGACCCGAATGGAATCTGTACGTATGTGTACGACTGCGGGGCAAACCTCGGGTTGCGGGGTTGATGGATCCCGGACTCGAGTATAGGCGAATCCCGGGTCGTAAAAGAGGGGGTCGTCACAATCCCACATCGCTTGGGGAAGTATGTGGAAATGAAACATATGTAAAGAGATCCTCCCAAAATAGCAAGACGCGTTTTGGAGCTCAATTGACGACGGATCCCATAAGAACTCCGAAGTTAAGAGGGCTTCGGCAAGAGTAATTCCAGGTTGGGTGACCTTCCGGGAAGTGCTCTCGCCAAACAAAGCCGTGAGGGGAGGATATTGGGCTGCGGCCCAATCCCCAGAGCGGACAATATCTTGCTGGGAACAGGGGTCTTTACAAATGGTATCAGAGCCTGTACCCAACCGGAAATGTGGCCAACGAGGACGTTGGGCCCCCGAGGGGGGGTGATTGTGATGACCCGAATGGAATCTGTACGTATGTGTACGACTGCGGGGCAAACCTCGGGTTGCGGGGTTGATGGATCCCGGACTCGAGTATAGGCGAATCCCGGGTCGTAAAAGAGGGGGTCGTCACAATCCCACATCGCATGGGGAAGTATATGGAAATGAAACATATGTAAAGGGACCCTCCCAACATAGCAAGACGCGTTTTGGAGCTCAATTGACGACGACTGCGGGGCAAACCTCGGGTTGCGGGGTTGATGGATCCCGGACTCAAGTTTAGGCGAATCCCGGGTCGTAAAAGAGGGGGTCGTCACAATCCCACATCGCTTGGGGAAGTATATGGAAATGAAACATATGTAAAGGGACCCTCCCAACATAGCAAGACGCGTTTTGGAGCTCAATTGACGACGGATCCCATAAGAACTCCGAAGTTAAGAGGGCTTCGGCAAGAGTAATTCCAGGTTGGGTGACCTTCCGGGAAGTGCTCTCGCCAAACAAAGCCGTGAGGGGAGGATATTGGGCTGCGGCCCAATCCCCAGAGCGGACAATATCTTGCTGGGAACAGGGGTCGTTACAAATGGTATCAGAGCCTGTACCCAACTGGAAATGTGGCCAACGAGGACGTTGGGCCCCCGAGGGGGGGTGATTGTGATGACCCGAATGGAATCTGTATGTATGTGTACGACTGCGGGGCAAACCTCGGGTTGCGGGGTTGATGGATCCCGGACTCGAGTATAGGCGAATCCCGGGTCGTAAAAGAGGGGGTCGTCACAATCCCACATCGCTTGGGGAAGTATATGGAAATGAAACATATGTAAAGAGATCCTCCCAACATAGCAAGACGCGTTTTGGAGCACGATTGGCAACGGATCCCATAAGAACTCCGAAGTTAAGAGGGCTTCGGCGAGAGCAATTCCAGGTTGGGTGACCTTCTGGGAAGTGCTCTCGCCAAACAAAGCCGTGAGGGGAGGATATTGGGTTGCGGCCCAATCCCCGGAGCGGACAATATCTTGCTGGGAACGGGGTCGTTACAAATGGTATCAGAGCCTGTACCCAACCGGAATTGTGGCCAACGAGGACGTTGGGCCCCCGAGGGGGGGTGATTGTGATGACCCGGATCTGCAAGTATGGTACGATGGCTGCACGAACCGGAACCCGGATGGCGGTACGTCCGCGCGGGCGAACCGGAAGGTGACGGGTCGTAAAAAGGGGGTCGTCACAATCCCACAGCGCTTGGGGAAGTATGTGGAAATGAAACATATGTAAGAGATCCTCCCAACATAGCAAGACGCGTTTTGGAGCACGATTGGCAACGGATCCCATAAGAACTCCGAAGTTAAGAGGGCTTCGGCGAGAGCAATTCCAGGTTGGGTGACCTTCTGGGAAGTGCTCTCGCCAAACAAAGCCGTGAGGGGAGGATATTGGGTTGCGGCCCAATCCCCGGAGCGGACAATATCTTGCTGGGAACGGGGTCGTTACAAATGGTATCAGAGCCTGTACCCAACCGGAATTGTGGCCAACGAGGACGTTGGGCCCCCGAGGGGGGGTGATTGTGATGACCCGGATCTGCAAGTATGGTACGATGGCTGCACGAACCGGAACCCGGATGGCGGTACGTCCGCGCGGGCGAACCGGAAGGTGACGGGTCGTAAAAAGGGGGTCGTCACAATCCCACAGCGCTTGGGGAAGTATGTGGAAATGAAACATATGTAAAGAGATCCTCCCAACATAGCAAGACGCGTTTTGGAGCACGATTGGCAACGGATCCCATAAGAACTCCGAAGTTAAGAGGGCTTCGGCGAGAGCAATTCCAGGTTGGGTGACCTTCTGGGAAGTGCTCTCGCCAAACAAAGCCGTGAGGGGAGGATATTGGGTTGCGGCCCAATCCCCGGAGCGGACAATATCTTGCTGGGAACGGGGTCGTTACACATCCCTCCTCTGCTGTTTTAAGGCGTGTCTTACAATCCAGCAATCTCCCCGTGTCCCAATCTCAAATACCTCAATTCTGTGCTTCCTGCTCGATGAGTAAAGCTCATCGCTTGCCGTTTCCAGTATCAAGCTCACATGCAAAATTTCCTTTTGATCTTGTACGCAGTGACATTTGGGGTCCATCCCCTGTAAATTCTATTACTAGTGTACGTTATATTGTTCTTTTTGTCGATGATTGTACTCGGTTCACTTGGTTGTTTCCATTAAAATTAAAAAGTGAAGTTTACCAAGTTTTTGTTAATTTCCATAAATTTGTTCTCACTCAGTTTGGAGTTAACATTAAAAGTGTTCAATCTAACGGGGGTGACGAATTCAAATCTCTATCTCTTTTATTCCAGTCTCTGGGCATTCTTCATCGTATATCTTGTCCATACACTCCTAATCAGAATGGTCGTGTTGAGCGAAAAAACTGTCATGTTGTTGAGACTGGACTTGCCCTCTTATTTCACTCTTCAGTTCCTCAACACTTCTGGCCTTATGCCTTTACGACAGCCACTACCTTAATCAACTTATTACCTACTCCTATTCTAGTACACAAATCCCTTTTTGAATGTCTTTTTCAATCTACTCTTGACTACTCATTGCTCCGTGTGTTTGGATGTCTGTGTTTTCCTTTCATTCGACCCTTCAACAAACACAAGTTACAGCCTCGTTCTCTTCCCTGTGTTTATCTTCGACACTTGCTTCTATCCTGATTCCAACAAAATTTATCTCTCTCTACACGTCACTTTCGTTGAGTCTAGTTTTCTTTTTTTCAATTTCTCCACTTCCAGCTTGCCACTACCCTCCTTTTTCCTATCCATTCCATCTATTTCACCTCCAGTTTTTACTGCATCTCCACCCAACTTTCCTCACATAAGTCCAACTACCTCCTCCCCACAAATAACTTCTATTCTTCCACACTCTACCCAGGTTCCATAACCTCTCATCTCCACACCCCAACCCACCCCTCCTATCCCTCAAATGCCCTCCCTCGCTTCTGCCACGCGTCCACCTCCCATAAATGACCATCCTATGAGGACTCGCGCCAAAGATGATATCTTTCGCCCCAAGGCTTTTTCCGTTCAACCCCTTATCGAGCCCAAAACCTTCCTCTATAACTCAAAACATCCCCAGTGGTTGACTGCTATGAAAGAGAAAATCTCAGCCCTTCATGAGACACACACGTGGACATTAGTTCCTCTTCCTCCTAGAGCTAAAATCATTGGCTGTAAATGGGTTTTTAAGCTTAAACTCAACTCTGATGGTACAGTCAGCAGGTACAAGGCTCAGTTAGTAGCCAAAGGGTATGATCAGACATAAGGGATAGATTATGATGAGACCTTCAGTTCGGTTGTCAAACCAACTTCGATTCGCACCACTCTGTCATTGGCAATCTCTTATGGTTGGAATATCCGACAACTTGACATTAGCAATGCATTCCTACATAGGGAGCTAACTGAGACAGTATTTATGCAGCAACCTCCTGGTTTTCTCAGTTCCACTCATCCATCAGCTGTGTGTCTCCTACATAAAGCACTTTATGGTCTGAAGCAGTCCCCTCAAACATGGTACACCAAGCTCTATAATGCTCTCATCTCTTGGGGTTTTTCTGCTTCCAAATCAGACTCTTCCCTCTTTATTTATTGTGCGCGCTCAGTCATCTTGGTAATGCTCGTTTATGTCGATGACATCATTATGACAGGGAACTCAGATGTTCAGATGGATACCTTGTTACAGTATCTGCACTCTCAATTTAAAGTTCATGACCTTGGACCGTTGTCTTTCTTCTTGGGGATTTCAGTCACTCGAACCCCCACAGGTATGAGTTTTTCGCACTCCAGGTACATATCCGACTTCCTTCACCGAGCAAATATGGAAACCTACAAATCGGTTCCTACTCCAATGGTGGCTGGACCTATGTTATCCCAAAAATCTGGTATACCTTTGCGTGATGGTTATCTTTATCGTAGTATTGTAGGGGGGTTACAATACTCCTGTTTGACAAGACCAGATATTGCCTTTGCGATCAACAAAGTTTCTCAGTTTATGCATGCGCCACCAGATATTCACTGGCAAGCCGTTAAACTCATATTGAGATATCTTAAAGGCACCCCGTCTCTAGGTATCTCCTTTTCACCCTTGGATAGTTGCAATTTGACTTGTTATACAGATGCCGACTGGGTCTCCTGTCCAGATGATCGAAAAAGTACAGGTGGATTCTGCATTTTTATGGGCACCAATTTAATTTCTTGGTCTTCGACCAAACATAAGGTTGTCTCACGTTCCAGCACAGAATCCGAATACCGTAGTATAGAAAACGCCGCGGCTGAGGTATTTTGGCTTCAATCCTTATTAAGCGAGTTGGGTATTACCTCTCCGTCCTTACCTCTTATTTTGTGTGACAATTTGAGTGCCATGTACATGGCTTCCAATCCAGTACTCCACTCAAAATCTAAGCATGTCGAGATTGACTATCATTTTATTCGTGAGAAAGTTCAGAATAAATTGTTACAGGTTCAATTTACACCTTCCTACAACCAACTAGCCGATGCATTGACAAAGCCTCTTCCTCCCTCCAAGTTTCAGCATTTCCTATCCAAAATCTTTGGCCTCCGGCCTTAATCTTGAGGGGAGATGTTAATGTAAATGTAGTTACTATTCTGGTTCAGTTAGAAAGTTTAGTTATACGTTTTAGTTACACTTCCTTGATATATGTAAAATCATCATCTTTGATTGACAGTAATACAGAAAATCATTCTCTCTGTCAATCTCTTTTCTCTCAATCTTCATCGTCCTCTTTCCGTTCACCAGAGCCGGAATCGTTTCAAATACCTAACTCTAGCAAGGGTATTTTTTTGTTTGTTCGATACGAGTTGACTATCTCCAAACAATCTTTCTTCTTCCTTGTGCCTATAGTCATGCATGTGTAAAGGTTCGTGAGTGGTCTTATTTTATAGGGGTTATTTTCTATAGAAAACAATGACGACATTATTTTAATTCAACTACCTATATATGTAGTAATGCTTTTGAGAATTGTCACATTGATGCTTCATGAAGCCTGGTTTAAAATATTTTGATAAAAGTAAATACATTCATTGAATTTTCTTATTGACTCATAATTTTCTGAATAAATATGATAAAATTAGTTTTCTCATGCATTGAGTACAATATGAGATCTTGAGCTATTTACTCGTTAAAAAAAAAACTCCCTTTTTTTGTCAAATAAGAATTGTGGTGACTAGTGGTAGATGTATGTGATCTTCGTACTTGCCTTCTATGTATTCTTCTTTCTCAGAGTGTTTTATTTGATTTGGTGAGGATATAATTGTTCATTCGGTATGTATAATTATTATTAGATGTTGGATATTTTACTTTCATAGAAAATAGTTTATTTTTGTATTATATTGCACTATCTTTAAATGTTGTAATCACTACGTGAATCTCAATCAATCTCGTGTTGGTTATAATTTTTACATTTGGTTAAATATTCCGATGCAAACCGAGGCTTGAGATGGAAAGCAGATCCTCTCTGAGAATTGGGTCGTTCAACCTGGTATTTTCATCTAACCTCACCTCTTGGTCGTGACAAAATTAATCTTTGTATATTAAAAGAGAAAAACCCCAAGAAAATTAGAATATGAGACACTCTGGTGCTGTAATTGAGCATTAGTCTGTAATTGCCCTTCCTCTGTAGAAAATCATGGTTATCTTTTGTATTAAACAAGGGCAGTAAAGCTCTGCAGAGAAGCCATGAAAGAAAGAAGGAAGAAAAGTTGGGTATGAAAAACTAAACCAGAAGCAAAAAAGTTGGTGGTTGGTGATAGTAATGTGGGAAATGGAAGAATTGATGCATTCAAATCAGGAAACACGGTGGGTCCAGTATGCCCATCAGCCATAGCCAAAGCTCGAAACTCCATTGATAAAGGGTCAAACCATCCAACAGCAGCCATGATTTGTTTAAGCAAAGGATGGAAAACTTGGGCAGAAGAAGACAAAAGTCGCATGCAGATAAAGCTTTTGTGTCTCCAACTTATGTTCTTCCTTTTTTTTTCTTTTTCTTCAGAATTTGTCAATTTTTATGACACCATTTCCTCGCACTTTCATCATAATTGTAGGCTTTTTAGATGTACACGTGAGAAAGTTTTCTTCTTTTATAAAATTTTTCTTTTTCTCACATTTTCTCTTCTCACTTGATCTCTCGAGTTTTGTTATCAGAATTCTGTTGAGTCATGCCAAAATAAACTTGCAATGCCATTAAAATTTTTTAAGAAATTTTAGATAAAATTTAAATTTACCCTCCTCAAAGTATGAGTTAATTGTAAAACATACTTTTGAAAAAAAATTTGTAACAAAATCACCTTTGAAATATGCAAAACTTAACACGATCGTCCATGTCGGCCTTCCAATTTCGAAGAACAAGGGGCCGATCTACGGCCCCCAGTTTCATTTAATATAGATTTTATCTCTAATTTTTTAAGTTAGGGTTTCTAAGAATATTTTTATGCATATTTAGAGTCCAAACAAACTATTATTTATTTCAATTTTAACCTACTGAATTCTTCTTTTTTATTTAAGATTTTTTACTCGTTAGAATTTGAATTTTTCACGTAAATATTTGTATTTGTTCAATATTTATTTTTTCAAATTTGCATTTAATTAAGCTTATGGAAGTAGTTGAAGAGCTTTGTAATGGCAATGCCAAAAACAAGATTACGTGTTTGGTTTTCCTTTTCATTAGACCAAGAAGGATTAAGACTGATTTCAGTCATACTTTACCTCTCTCTCTCTCTCTCTCTCTCTCTCTCTCTCTCTCTCTCTCTCTCTCTCTCTCTCTCTCTCTGTTTTAGATAACTTCAATTTGACCTCTCAAGCGACAACATTCTTAAATAAGATGTCCGTCCTGTTTCTAAATGTTCAGAAAAACCTCTCTTTTCTGTAATAAAAAGTTAAGAACTTGAGTCAATCTTTGCATTATGATATCAACTAAAAACTCTCATAAAAATATATATTATGTCAAATAATACTGTCCTTCCAAAGCAATCAAGCCCCTCTCAATAAGGGCAGACACTACTTATTACCAAACAAGAACAAAATTAATGATGTTCTTCCTTTTTTTTTACCCTAGTTTGTCTCTTTCATTTGAACCCTAAAAATGGTGTCTGGCAATCTTAATTGGTAACCCATGTTCGTGGGTGTAGCTATTATTTTAATCATTAATTTCCTAGTGAAAATTGTCACTCCATAACTTAGTTTTCGATAGTCTCCAAGAACACTGATCTTCGAAAACGGACCTTGCGTTGTGATTATTGGATGAGAGCTGGCGACCACAATAGTTCGGATGAGTGAGAGAGTACATGATAGTTACATCTTTGGTCCTGGTGTAGTGTATAAAAGAGGACTCATTCTTCTCTCTCTCTCTCTCTCTAGGATTTGTAGAAAGTGTCGGCCTCTGAACATGAAGGAAACTCTACGATACTTGGCAGGAATTGCAGGCGAGAGTGGATATGGCTCGAAGACAGCAGCTGACGAAGTTAAACAGGATTCTTCTTCCTCGTCTTCTTCTCATCTAACTGCTGTTATCACTGGTTTGTCACTACGAATCTCTCTCTTCAATTCCGAAACCTGTTATCTTCTTGCATGTATCGCCTTTCATTTTTCTAGTTTTTTGCATGGAAAACCAAAAGCCAGATCATATTTTTATCAGATTCTCTCTCTCTCTCTCTCTAGATTTCCGGCCGTTTGCTTACATGGTCTGTTGATGTTTACTTTGAAGGGCCAACTTCAGGAATCGGAGCTGAAACAGCAAGAGTACTCGCCAAGAGAGGAGTGACAATTGTAATGGCAGCTAGAGATTTGAAGAAGGCAGCTGAAACGAAGAAGAAAATTCAGAGAGAAACTCCAGAGGCTGAAATTATCGTCCTTGAATCCGATCTCAGCTCATTTGCATCAGTGACGAGGTTCTGTTCTTCATTTTTATCACTCGGCCTACCCCTCAACATTCTCATGTGAGTCTATCTACAAATTTTCCGCGAGAAAATGAAAAGAGTGGCCTTTCTTTGCACCAGTTTTATTGATTTTCTCTTATTTTCTCGCCTGCCAAACAAGTTTTCGAGAAAATCAAGAAACATTTTTTTAACTCTTGCAGCAACAACGCCGGCACGTTTTCTAAAACTTTGGAGTTCTCCGAAGACAAGACCGAGATGACGTTTGCTACAAATTATTTGGGTATTCCTATGCCAAACTTTTCTTTCTTTTTTATATTTTTTTAATTGCTTCAAAATCTAAGAATTCAAACCAAAGATCTTGGGCTTCCTTTATTATTATTTTATTTTAATGGGTAAACATTATTTTAAAAAGACAAAATTGCTGAAAAAACAAGTCAAACTTGATCATTAATTATGGAGGGCATGAATACTTAAATAAATGGGCAATTTACACCGTAAACTTAAATAATAGGCAAGAACAACCTTAATGTATTGATAATGGGCAATATGACCCCTACCGTCATATTTTCTATAAAAAAAATAATATTTTTTCACTTATTCATTTTTTTTTTCCAAAATGCCCCTCACTGGACCGAACCGGACCAGACCGGTTCAGCTAATTCCACTCTTATTTATTTATTTTTTTTAAATCATATTTCTCGGAAAAGAGAAGACAGATCAATAGAATTAAAAAATAAAAATAAAAAACCAAAGTGCAATTAGTCAAACCGGTCCGATTCGATTCGGTCTAGTGAGAGGCATTTTTGAAAAAAAATAAATAAATAAGTGAAAAAATATTACTTTTTGATGGAAAATATAACAGTAGGGGCCATATTGCCCATTATCATTACATTAAGGTTGTTCTTGCCTATTATTCAAATTTACGGTGTAAATTGCTCATTTCACCTAGTTGTAGGGGCCAAATTGCACTTTACCCAAGTTTACGGTGTAAATTGCCCATTTCACCTACTTGTAGGGGCCAAATTACACTTTACCCTAAAATATTTTATAATTTAATATATTTATTTCTGTTTTCATGCAAGGCCACTTTCTGCTGACGGAATTGTTGGTAGAGAAGATGGTGGAAACATCAGCAAAAACAGGAATCCAAGGGAGAATAATCAATGTCACCTCTGTTATTCACTCCTGGGTTAACAAGGGAAATGGCTTCTGCTTCAACCAAATGCTGAATCCAAACAAGTAAATTCTAAAGTTGATTGAAACCCAGAAATCACTTCACCGAATAGACTTTTACAATGCGAAAAACAAGTGAATTTCAATAATATATGAGAATTAAATGCAGGTACAATGGCACGAAAGCTTATGCTCAGTCAAAGTTGGCTAATATTTTGCATGCAAAGGAAATGGCAAGGCAACTCGAGGTGCATTTCAACTAAATTTGCTTTACTTTCTAACTGAGAAGTGAGAACCAAAAAAAAATCAATTCTTCCTTGATTCTCAGGCAAGAAATGCAAGAGTGACTATCAATGCAATTCACCCAGGGATTGTAAGAACTGCTATAATCAGAGCCCATAAAAGCTTTATCACAGGCATGAACTTCTTCTATTTTCTTTTCTTTTTCTGACAATTTTTTGTTTGTCCATTTGATTGAATCTATATCTGACTAGAGCTTTATTTTAGACTCATTGTTCTACATGGCATCAAAGTTGCTAAAATCAATACCACAGGTTTGTTCATATCTTATCAACATAGATTTGGACCAAATGTCAAAAATGTAAAAAGAATGTGATTGTGCAGGGTGCATCAACTACGTGCTATCTTGCTCTAAGCGCACAAGTAGAAGGAACAAGCGGAAAATACTTTGCAGATTGTAATGAATCCTACTGCTCACCTCTTGCAAATGATGAATCTGAAGCACGAAAGCTATGGATGCAAACTCAAACTTTAGTTCGAAGGCGACTGTCCAATCTGTCTGCCTAAATATGCATTTCCTTTGCAATAATCAATTAGATGGAATGTAAATAGAGTTCAGAATTTACAAATTCAGAAAAGAGTAGAAGTACGGGAATATATTGAACTTGATAGAAGGGAATAGAAATGCCCTCTAAAAGAAAATTGTAAATGGGATTGCATAACTTCAGAGAATATAGCCCCTTCTTATCGTTAGTAGCATATAAAGTCCTTCATCCTTCAATAAATATAATAAGGGAAGGCTTACCTGATGGAAACATCACACTTCACAGCCCAGACAACTCAAAAAGTAGAGACATCCACAATACGCATTGAGCTGCTTCAATACTGAAAAGACTAACATGCAGGTAATTTATGGAGTTGATATGGTAACCATAATTAAAAACCAAGAGTTTTTGTGAAATTATACTTCTTTCTCGCCATGAAACCACAAAACGGAGTAAAGGCTGCAATAAACAATCAGGGAATAATTTTTTAGCTCTACTTTCATAAAGCAGAGCATTTTAATCTGTTTTTTGATTGAGATGAGAATTATTTGAAATGGAAAAAAAAAAACAGACACTAGATATGATCATCAACTGAACTTCTTAGTCGTCCCACAAGCCGTGAACATCAGTGAGTAGCATTACAAGGTCCATTAATATAAGCGTCACAAAATAGTGAATTCTAATACAATCATCTATAGAACTTACAGACGTCATCATCACCTTTACATTAAATCACTTGTGGTACCAGTTAAGAATGAAAAAGCCAAACTCAGCAACAAGACATTGGTGTCTGTTCTTCAATTTCCATCACGATTGAAACCACATTTCTGATATCAACAGTCATCACGAAGTTATTAACTGTATGATGTCGATAGACAAACATTCACCATTACTTTTTAACCTGTCATATAAAATGCTATTCATCAGGATATTTTCTACTACAAGTTATTTATAAGATGCAAGAGATAATAAACAATCTAAAACACAAAAGTTTGAACGTTTATCCTTATTACTGTCCATAAACTGTCCACATAGTAAATCAGATTAATTTAGCAGCAAAAAGAACAAATTAGATATACCAAAAGACGAGGGGACTTGCGAACAGATGTTGCAGATGCAGGAGACATGATTACTGGTTTGCGTGCAGGTCCGGAGTGACCCTTTTTGAGTGGTCTTCTAACGTCTCCATCTTTAACCTCATGCTCGAATTTCTTTTTTGGAGATCCACTTCTTTCAGTAGAGACTGACAAAGCTGGAGCAGAGACAGAGACCATCGAGGAATCTTGAATAGGAGTACCAGATTGGATGATGAATCCTAATTGATAATTTACAAGATAAGTACAGCAGCAATGCCGATAAAACCACTGTAAATAATCACTTCCAGCATTGTTATCATTATAATTAGTAAAAACCCTACAGTCAGATACAACTACAAAATAGAGATCTCTTTTTGAAGCACATTGAAGTTTAGTATCCAAGAAATGAATTTGTACCTTCGTTTGCAGCTTCTTGAAACCTCTCTCTCATGATTCTGACAAATTTAAATAAACCGTTGGTTTTGTTCAACTCGTGTATCAATTCTTTGGTACAATTCAAGGGTGGGACACAATCCAACACTGGACATTAATGAAAAAAAGAATACATGATTTATGGCTATAGAAATGTTTTTACTCTAAAGGTTCATCATTACATAGAATATAGTAACCACTGCTTACAACTGTAAGTTTCATTTGCAAGGAGAATGGTGAAAGAGAATTCTTCAGCAGGGTTTTTCCGGCTGACATTCTTGAATGTGAATTTCACGCCTGTTAAGAGAAAATAAATTTTCAGGAAGTTTGAGAAGGATTTGAACCTCTGATCAACAAGACCAAAACCAGAAATAGTAAACATCACAGAAATAAAACAGATTAAAATACCATTTCCTCCTTCAATGTGGAAATCAAGAACTCGGTTGTACCATGAAATTGCCTCTTGTATTTCATTTTTGTGTTCTCTGTCTCGAGAATCATTTTCTTCAAATGTGGTCAAAGCTATGACGGTACAAACAAAAACGTGTATAAAGAGTGAGTTGGAAAATGAAATTTCCTAACTACAAGGTTTCTCATTCTTTTGAGTTCATTCTCTAACTACGAAATGTAATCTCGTATGCATAGAACATTTTTTTATCACTCTTGAGTAGATTTTATAAAGTTAATTACAGTTTGGTCATTAAAGAGCATCAAATCTTCCAATTCTTTTGCTATTGGCCACAAATGTTCATTCAAGTCGTGATGGTTCCATCGGTTTTCAAATGTTAGAAAAAAAAAAACTAAAAAACGGAGCATAAATTATGTGAAATAACAATATCTAATCATGAAAGAATCTACCGGTAGATTGCTGGGATACAATTGAAGCACATTTATCCCTCTTGGCTTTCTGATCTTGCAAAGAAAATCTGAGTTTTTCTATTCTAGCTTTTGTAGCAGCAAGTGAATTCATTATCGACATTCTCTCAGCCTCCTTCCTAGTCTTCACTGTTTAACAACAACAAGAACAGAAGTTTATACCCAAACTGATAGCTCTAAACAAATGGAAATCACCACAGCTTTTTACAATACCATAAGTCACAGAGATATAATGCTAATTATTAGATGATAAATTTATGTGGTTTGATGCGAAATTAGATAAAGAAAGCCCAGTTCTCGAAATTAGTTCTAGTAGCGCAGGAAGACCTGCTAGCGTCTTCACGAAATCATCCTCTGCAGCTCTCATCTTAGTTTTGAGGTCCTCCAGTTTCCCTTTTTCAAAATTTCAAAAAACACGAGTGAGATCTCCGAATCTAAAGTCACTAAACCAGCATGATCGAAATTCAAGAAGTTAATCAGTTCTAAGTAAAATATCAAATTTTCCCTACGACTCCAAATTGGACCACACCCATTCACCTGCGCTACATCAAAATTCAGAAACACTCCCACAAACAAAATTTCGACCGACCAACAGCACGAAAAAGTAAAAACAAAAAAAACAACCTTTGTTCTGCACATTCTCTATAGTTCTGGCTCTAATCGCCTCCAGAGATTTGCGAAAAGAAAGAGCGAAAGCTTCCATATTTTGCTGCTGAACCGGGATCTCTTTCTCAGTAACGAATCGCAGTGTCTCCATCTTCGCATCGGGGTCGTCTCCCCGCGCACCATCCTCCATTTTCGCGAGCGAGAAATCAAAAGATGGAGCGTTTTGAATCAAAATTCCATCTACAAACCCGCCAATTTCACATTTGGTATCGAACTCGACTCGTCGGTAGGGGGAGAGCCAGTAGGTGACGCTTCGTGGGCTTTGATGACGTCACCTTTCCACAGTGAATTAGGCCCAATAAAGCTAGTTTCTTCTTTTTGGGCTCACTTTTTTGAATCACAACCCAATAAAATCCACAAAATAAAATAAGAATATACAAATTGATCAAGAAATTAGAAAGACAATCAATGGAATCTGATAAGCGAGATTTCGAGTAAGTGTTTACATAATCTTTTTATGTGTGAAGAAATGATTCATCGAAATAATGAGTCACCATTGATATCGACACATCTGATATCGCCAAATGTTCGGAAGCTCCTTTATTCAATCATTTTCCTTCTTCTTAACCCAGAAGGACTCCTAAGTCCTAATCTATATTTCCTCAAAAAATTCAATTTCTATTTACCGGATATGTTGTACCGTTCGTTTTTCAGATCCAGTCGAACATAAGTTAGGCAGTCGAATTCATGAACCATACATAGTCTATGAGTGTCTCAACGATAAAACAATTTTATTTCTTAAGCAATGCTTAAATGAATGAAATTTCAAGTGAATTCATTTGATAGGTCTAAAGAATATGGAAATAATAATTGGTTCAAGTTTGTGTCATGGGCTCGGGCCACACTATTTTAATTAATAAGTTGGTGTGTCCCATTCAGGCTTCTACCAACTCCTCAACCACCGAGAGAGAATGTCGTCGCCAACCAAGGAGTACGACTTTTTGTGAAAAAAATAAATAAGTAAATAAACAATCTGTGAGCTTGAGAATCCATAAACAATTATCCATTTGACCATATTAGGCTGGCTTCAAAATCTTGGATCTATGATAGAATCTGTTCGATTCGATTTTGGATAAAATTGGAATCGAACCGAGTCGGTTTGATTTTAGACAAAGGAAATTGAAACCGAACCGAGGAGAACCTCGGATTTCGGTTTTGATTCTCGGTTTTTTCAGTTTAAATTAGGTCTTTGTGTCGGTTTTGACCGGCTTAAGTCTATGATTTGTAATTTTTAATATAAAATTTTTAAAAATTATATAAATATTATAAATTCGGTTCGATTTTCATCAATTTTTTAAATAATGAAAGAGAACCGATCCGAAAATTTTTAGTTTGGTTCTGTTTCAAAAGCGATTTTCCAATTTCAATTACGATCTTTGGTTTTAACTTAACCGATTAACATCCCTACTTGGATCAGGATGGTTTAGGGTGATTCGATCATGTCACGATAGGTTGAATCAGAGATTTCAAATTAATGTATTATTATATTTTTCAAATTAATGTATTTTAATAATTAAAATTGTATTTATGAATTATTATTAATTAGTATAATAATTAAGATAAATTATAAGTAATTAAAATAATAACGTGAATAAAATATTAAGCTGTTGATAAAATTAAAATATAAAATCATAAATGAAAAAAAAAAAAAAAAAATCTCTCTTTGAAAAGCTAAAATTCACAATTGATTGTTTTATTGGAAATCTTGAGTTGCGTGATCTAATGCGCTGCTCGACCAAAATACTTGCAGCGTTTGCTTTGGACCTTCATCTGGATCGCTGAAATTCTGTTTTAAACGTGAACTCGAGCAGGAAAGATGAAAAGAAACCCAATTTGGTGCCTCAATTTTAATGCTCAAATTAGAGTAGGCTTGTGTTTTCTGCCAATTTTTGGAGCTCCATCTTGGAGATGTAGCTTTTAACGATTCAATCTCTTGAAAAGTTAGTTTTACTCTTGGGCTTTCTTTACAATCCTTGCGACCCATGGAATAATTCTGTTCAAAAATTTAAAGTTTGATCAGAGATTGTTGAGCGGAAAAGTACTGTTTTCATATTTCTAAAAACCACCAACTTTTTTTCAAACTTCAAGCATGGCCATGAGAACCCTCCAACTCACTGACATTGGAGTACCCTTAAAAGGTCTAAAGCATCTTTTTTTATGCTTATCTAGTTGGTCCATTTTCTCCCCCACAATCTGAATTCTACTGCAATCATCCACTGAACATAGCCATTCAGAATTAGATAAAAGGTTCGACCACTAATTCTTCTTTCTGAAAATTGAAAATTTTACTGAGGTTTCTAGCTTTCATTTTAGGTTTGGTTGTTTAATTACTGACTTTTCAGAGAAAAGAACATCTGGGTTTGGAGAATTATGCGTGGGATTTTGCTGAAACAAGGAACTAGGAAGAGACCAACGGGTCTGCCTTTTAATGCTTACATAGTGTTCGACGAAATGCCTGACTCAAAAATCATAAATCTAGGATTCAATTATTATCATAAATAGCAATCCTGTGAGACATTCAAGTTGCAATAATTGGGAACTAGATTTGACTCTCTTTACATATCATAAATTTTCCTTTGATTATTGGCATTATGTGTACTGAGATCCTGACCAAGTATTATAATCTATAGGAGTATTCTAATTGATAGATGCTTACTTCTCTGTTGCTACCCACATGGAAAGACATAAAGTAAAAGTGTGTAAGATTTAAAAAATTGTATCTTGTTTTGTGCTTTCCTAAATAATTTATCATTTAAGTATAGGTTGTCTGCTGGTCAGGCATGTGTGTGTTCTGGAGCATCTTTTTAGGCAGTCTTTTTTAGGTTGTTTTTGGCTAACTTATGGTCTTCTATGTAGCAGAGTAGTAAAATAAGATTAATGAATCACAAAAAAAGAAAAACGATTACCAAATCCTGCGATTTGCGATTAAGACCTTAACGGTTGAAAAATCATGGGTCTTCAAGATTATTTTATTATGTTGTAATTAAAGTAGAAAGGAGAGGTTGGGGCTTATCAGCTCGATTTGTTCACCACCAGCAAAGACACCACCCGGAAAAAATTTATAATTTTGTTCTATTAGTTTTGTTGCATTGTGAGCTTTTTAGTCTGGTCTAAACAGAATTCGGGTCATCGAGCTCCAATAGAAATGTGTATTTGTCTGAATTTAACTCGAAACTTTGTCGAATATTTCTACTTTTTTTGTGGCTCTATTTCTTCTGCTATCTCCATTGTGATCAGGCATTTCTCCTGCATCACATTACCAAGCGGAAATGGCAAAGAGGACAGAAGACAAACATCAAGGTATCACTCTTTTATATTTTCAAAATTTACACATCTTCATCCCAAATGTTTACAAAGAAAATATAAGACATAAAATGAAAAAAACAAAGAAAAGTAAAAAAAAAAAATCAAATCATGCCTAAGCCTACCATATAGATACTGTCATGGGCATTTCACATTCCTACCAGGACCTCCATAGTAGAAGTAAGTCCCCCAAGCACTGCTCTTCCCTTGTCTTATATCATAACAATCAGGATGATCAGCCAAGAGATGAAGATTTGTTAATGGAAGTAAATTATTATCCCAATCAACCATTTGCAAATTTCTAAAATATGAAGCTTTTCCAAACCCTTCTGCTGCAAAATGGCCACTACCCATTTGAGTAGATGTGTGAAACCCTGAGGATCTGCTGTTCACAACTTCTCCCCCAAACTGAATCATTCTTGCATAGCTTGTCAAGTGACTGAACAAAAATGCTGGCCAGTAACCACCAGTAGACCTGAGCCAAGTTCAAGCCACCAGTGTCCATGCTTTGGGTCCTACACCAGAAAAAATAAAAAAGAAAAAGAAAACAACTTTTTTAGAGGAGATTAGGATTTTATCGGATATGACTCCATTATGATGATAAAACATGATTAATTTGTTGGTCAAATATGTCTCTTGTTACCCACTCATGATTTCATAAGATTTTCAAAAAGTTACTCAGATGGAAATCAAATAGGTCAGAAAATAAACTAAGAAGCAATGATTTTTGTAAAATATTCAACAGAAACTTCTTGAATCCATCTACTGTAAGTTAGAGAATCTAATGTCAAACAACTTGTAGAAATAATTTATTGGTATTTATTACTTTCCATTATTGCTGTCTCAAGGACTATCAATAATGCTGTTTCCAAGAAAACAATTTTCCATCAAGTATTTAAGTTTTACCAGGTTCAAAAATTTGGACAAACATGTAGATGTTCAAGCTCTGCCTTGATGTAAGGTGACAATTTGTCGTTTTCCTAGTCTGTTTATTTAGGGTTTGACCAAAACTCACCTTCCAAATCATTAACTCAATATCATACTGGTTTGAGTTGTAAGAAGACATTGGAGTTATGGCTGCTCCAATTGCAATCTTGTTGTTAGTTTGGACAAAGCCAGAACACAGCAAGTTGTAGCATCCTGTGGCTTGATATGCATCAGTCTGCAACATCAAATATCTGTTCAGCTCTCTTTTTAAATATGATTTGGAAAATAGAATTTTAAGTAAAACTTACTGTCCAATATGTGAAGAATCTAGGATAGTTATCCCCATATAGCTCTGGGCTGACCTGAACAGGAGAATTAGTAGAACTCAAGATTAGACAAAAGCTTAGTAAAAAGCAGGTACTCCGGTAACTTTTTTTTTTGGCAAATAACCTCTTGAACTTAGGAGAATTAACAATTAAGTTCACGTGGTTATGGTTGTCGTCAAAATAAATCACGTTTTTGTTACATGATCTTCTCTGCTAGGTGATTTTAAGAGAGAAATAACAAGTTATTCAGAAAATCAACTTCTGAATTTTGATATTTTCGACAAAATTGTCTCATGTGTTGAATTTTTTAACTTGTTTCTTTTTTAAAATTGTCAAAATCATTGTGTCGGGAATTGTTTCTCTCTGAAAATCGTTCAGCAGAGAAGATCACTTACTAAAGCGTGATTTCTTTGACGGCAACTATATAAGACTAAAATTTAAATAGAGAGATGAGTACCTGCCAACCAGCTTCGATGGTATTAAGATCGTTTCCAAATGAACCTGAAATAACCCAAATTTGTGACAAGCTGAACTCATATTGATCGGTCACTCGAGGTGCCCATACATTCAGATTGGCCTTTGCTCCATAGTATTGATCTCCATTTACAAATACAACAGCATGCTGTGTGGGAAAAAAAGTTGAAGTCTTTGAATTAAAAGAAAAATGAAGATATCTGTTTGAAACTTGTATGGATGATGGTGGGTTTCTGTAATCAGAAACAGATAGACGATTTCTGCTTTTGAATTTCATTTTCTTCTTCCCTGAATCCACTGTTTGATTGACTACCATATGGAAACTGGGTCATCAATTATAATTTAATTTACAATTTTATTAGTTCTACTAACCTCATGGTTGTTTCCTGTCGATTCTCTTTTCACGTGTCTGATGGGTTTTCTTCCAAATCTTTGGACAGAACTTGCTCTGAGAATATCTTTTTCTGTTGTTCGCAGTATCGGAATAGTTCCTTCCGGGCATGATTGGCCTGAATCCAGCCATTGCTGAAATTTCTCTCCAACTGTAACATTGAAGCTTATGCCTTTTGGCCTCTCGGGTGGATCCTGCAAAACGAAAACTTTTTCATCTTTCTCATTAAGTGCATGAAAATAAAGTAATGTCTAAGAAAAGTTAATCTCATTTTGAACGAATACTAAAAGGTTTTTGTTTTTATGTTGTTACCAGTGGTTTCTGTCCTTTAAGCTGAGGATGGTCAAAAGCTGGCTGGAGATGAGAAAGAACACAGTCAATAACATCGCCGTTAGGACTCTGCAACAAAAGAAAGAAAAAAATGTTCATAATTTGTTGAAAGATGAAAGTTTTCATCGTTCTGAAAGAAAAACACGAAAAAAGAAGAGCGAAATGCCTGATTGTCTTTGTTGCAGGTTTGTTGATCTTCCTCAAATAAGCTCGGACACTCCTTAATTTCTTCAGCTCTATCCCTGGCCGGAAAGTACGGTTGGCTGGAAGCCGGTGGCCGGAATCTTCAACTCCTGAAGTGGAGAGTGCAGAGCAAACCAAGGCAAAAACAACGAGGAAAGCAACAAAAGTAGGTAATGCTGCAGAAGCAGCCATTTTTGAGGAATGTTTTTTGTTCTGAGAAGTTTGTATGTATTGAGGTTGTCTTGTTGTGGAAGGAATTTACAAAGCAGCATGCTTCATTCCTTCTGTTTTCAAAACCTTTCCCTTTCACTTTCTTAAAAACTCGAAATCTTTTGCTGAAAATTCCTCACTGTTTCCAACGCTTAAACAATCTCTGAGTCTGTCGAAAATGGCCATGCCTAGCTGGCTTTGTCTTCTGACACTCGAGAATTTTCAAAAACAGACCCAAACTGTACTTTTTTAACCCACCAGAAGATTTGGTCAAATTTCTGATGAAATTTTTCAGGCTTTTTTGTTTATTTTAGAGAATTCAGATCCGCAGTGGACCGTATCGGGCCAGCTTGGTCCGCGGAAACGAGGCCCATGTCTGACCCAGACTTAATTTGACGGACCTTGACATGGACTTTTGTACGGGACCGGGCTGACCTGGACCAAAAACAACGATTCAAGGTCTGGCTCATTGACCTTGATCTACTTTAAATTTGGGGTTGCCACTCCAACTTCTTGAGCCAAGGCTCCAACACCTTGAGTCGCAGTCTCATCATCTTGAGTCGTGACCTTAGATTCATAATTGCCAAAGCACAAGACTACTCAAGCCGCAACAATTGTACAATGACCAGCTTAAGAATCACTTTACGAACTTGTCTTAAGTCTGCCTGATGAATAAAGCTCATGCGTTCATTCAAAATTAGGTACGATTTTGTCCAAGTGTTTATAAATATGCCCACAAGTGAAGATTGTGTTGTTGTCCCACATGGACGGAGAAAAAATCAAAAATCTTGTATATAATATGAAGGGATTTCCTTGAGCTAGATTTTGGAATGAATTTTACCTCTCTTATTCTGTCATGGAATCATAGCTAAAAACTATGTACGATGTAAGGACCGATTAAAAACGCTAGACGTTAAGGAAAGAAAATTTATCACGCTAGACGTGTGGGCGAGTGTTGTCCTAGATCGACAGAGAGAAAATCAAAAATCTTGTAGGTAGCTTTTAGAATGAGTTCTACTCCTCTCGTTCTGTCACGTGTAAAGCATAACTTTATCTTTCCTTGCAATCAGGATCGTTTCTTCTTCCCATTACATCTTTTTGCTGCAAAATGCAGTGCATTTTACGTCTTCTTCCATAAGCCTTCAAATACTATGGTCGACACAAATGATTTCCACCTCTGCCTTTTTCCACTCTAAAGTGGACTTTACGTAGCCAACAACTCCACATTTTTGGTGGGTCACTCACATTATTATATACTTATATTATATCGTTTTTGGTTCATAATTTTCAGTACTCTTGGTATGGTAGAGTGGGTTTTTTGGGAATTTAAAAAACATGGGAGAATAATTTTATTATTTAGTATCATTTTTTAGGGTTTTTGGATAAGAGAGCTTCATGCTTTATGTCTAAATTCTCTTCTTTTCATAAAGATGGAAACACCACACACTTGCTTACATCATTCTTTCTCTACCAAGCTTGTGGTAATTTAGTTATTCATTTCTCCCGTGTAGTGTCACGATTTTTTTCTTAAACCGTATCGAAATAAAATTGAAGTCACTAAACTTTGTTAATACGCTCCTTCACCGAGCAAATGACTATCACTTTCTGAAGATATTTGAATAGATTCTTACACCGTTGTAGGGTAACAGATTCATAGCATTTTCAATACGTGTTTTGCTCCGTGCATTTCTTTTCTATACATTATTTTTTCTAGTACTCTTGTGAAATGTAAATTTAAGTACTTTAAATCCTTAATTATTGGCTTATGTTAAGTTTTTGTATTAGTCTTTTTTTAGGTCAGCCAGCTTAAAACAAGTCTAATTCATTTTTCAATAGGGCCGGACCGATAGATGGGGCCGGCCCTCGGAGGTACTCTTTGTGATATTTCAACATGATGTTAAACTTGTGTGATTTTATCTCTTCTATGCATATTTGGTGTAATCTTAAATGTAAGTTTCTCATTTATGGTTTGTAATTTCTCAAATGGGTCAAAGCCTCTTCAAGTATTGTATCTAACTGCAAAATGGTTTGACCTAGTGGCTTGAATTGCTATGGACCTGCCCAACAATACACAACAAATGGCTAGGCCCAAGTGACTGGCTGTCTAGCTTCGAAAGGTGCATTTCTGTCTAAGTTCATTAGCGAAATTTATGGAAACAATTAGAGTAACAAATTGAACTCGGGAAGAGGCAAAGGGGCATGTTGGGGTCCAAGACCAAGTGATGCGGCCACAATTTTACAGTGAAAATTTGTAGTCCTGAAAAGATTTAGTACAACGCATTTTAGAATAAAACTTAAAAATCAAAACTAAATCAAACAAACATAATTGTATTTATAATTCAAATTTGAAATTAGGCGGAGGGTTAAATTTAGAAGCCTTGTGTTGTACAAACAAGAATCCTCCCATTGACTACATAGATCGTTAATGCATATTAATTTTACGCTAATAAAAAAAAGTTCGGTAGTTTCTGAAGAATCAATCGAATTTTAGAAAGTTTGAATTTGTCTACTCGTGTCGAAAATTTCTCATTCGGGTATTCGCTGCGTCAAGTAGTCCGAAGGAGGGTCTGAAGGGTATGAAGGAGGAGGAAGAAATTCAAGAGTGGGGAAGACCAAATAAAGGGACTTCGGAGAAAAATACAAAGACACTTTCTTAATTGAACTGCTTCGTTTTTTCTAAAAGAAACATTCTTATTTTTTATGCTCTTAAAAAGGGAACACCAATAATTCAAATAATCCTTTATTTTTTGATTAAAAAAAAAGTATTATTAAATATCTTGATAATCGAACGATAAATAATCGAAAAAAGAGAAACACGCAGAAAAATAAAGATACTGAGATTTTACATAAAAATTCTTTCTAAAAAAAAAATACTGACAGAGAAGAAATTTACGACGATCAAAATCAAAGTATAACGAGTTTTGCTGTTCAAGTACAATACGTAGAAAAACAACAAAATCTTAATATTGAATATGACTTCAACCCGACTCAACTAGAATTCAATTCACATCAAACTCTGACAAAATACAAAGAAAATTAAGTTATAGTGAATGAACAAGACACACTCTGACAAAATACAAAGAAAATTAAGTTATGGTCAATGAACAAGACACACGAACAATGAAACATCCCCTTTTCCATCACAAATTTTAGTGGTTGGAAGCTCCAAAAAGGAAGCATGGAGTTAGCAAACAATTCTGCTATCAAAACCCTAATAAATCAAATCATGAATTCTACTTCAAAAAGTCATTAAAAGCTAATCTTCTTAGCTTGCTCCTTAATTACTAACTCAAATACCCTAATCGAATGCACTAATCCATTAAGTGTAACGATTAGGTTCATTTTCTTGGAAAAAAAAAATTAAATTATTCTAATATAATTTTTGAAAAAAAAAAAAAAAAAAAAAAAAAAAAAAAAAAAAAAAAAAAAAAAAAAAAAAAAAAAAAAAAAAAAAAAAAAAAAAAAAAAAAAAAAAAAAAAAAAAAAAAAAAAAAAAAAAAAAAAAAAAAAAAAAAAAAAAAAAAAAAAAAAAAAAAAAAAAAAAAAAAAAAAAAAAAAAAAAAAAAAAAAAAAAAAAAAAAAAAAAAAAAAAAAAAAAAAAAAAAAAAAAAAAAAAAAAAAAAAAAAAAAAAAAAAAAAAAAAAAAAAAAAAAAAAAAAAAAAAAAAAAAAAAAAAAAAAAAAAAAAAAAAAAAAAAAAAAAAAAAAAAAAAAAAAAAAAAAAAAAAAAAAAAAAAAAAAAAAAAAAAAAAAAAAAAAAAAAAAAAAAAAAAAAAAAAAAAAAAAAAAAAAAAAAAAAAAAAAAAAAAAAAAAAAAAAAAAAAAAAAAAAAAAAAAAAAAAAAAAAAAAAAAAAAAAAAAAAAAAAAAAAAAAAAAAAAAAAAAAAAAATTTTCAAGCATTTAACAACAAAATAAGCACGTACATGTCGGAAGTGTATATCACCATCACGTTCCATTTTATTTTCAATATTAATTTACTAGTACACGTAATATTAAGATATCGTGTTAACATTGCACGTTATCGTCACACCTACGTGATTTTTCGTTAAATAATAGAAAAAATAAAATAAAGTGTGTCCCGCGTTATACTAATTTATGTTGGTATCCTCCCTAGCTAATTCTATAAGTGATAAACTTCAATGATATACCTTCTCCCTTGGCCTTATGTCCTACAATTTTATACGCCATTGTCAACCAAAAGATTGTTCTTCAATTTGCCCTAAACAAATTGAAGGTAGCAGGTGGTGATGACATATAAGATTAGGTACAATTTTGACCATATTAAATAAATTCCAATGAACATAAAAACATTCAAACATTGATAAAGATCATAGCTTTAATTATTATTCTATGTACCTTAATTTTAGTAATTATGACAACCCCTCATGCGAAAACAATGAAAGTTCCGTGTGAGGATCTAACTCATATCAGTGGGGGTGCACAATCTTACATCGAATAAAGAAAGAAAGAGGGTTGTGACTCAAGTGGATCGTTGAAAGACTGAGTCTAGGACTTGGTTGAGCGGAGAAAGAAGTATGCGAGAGTGGAAAATGAATGATTTATAAATAAAGTTTTTCTGTCTACTTAGTATAACGCGTTTTAGTCTAATCCCAAAAATAAAATTGTGTCGGATTCGATTTAAAGTAGACAATATTACACTGAGAAAACAGAAGACATTGTAAAATAGTACCACGACAACAAGTAAAATTAAAATGTATAGTGGATTTTTACGTGTCATTGAGTCACGAAGATGGTATCGAGCATTTTGACCCAGCTGCACGCGCAGCACTTTGAGATGAAATTTGATCTCTGACGGTGCAGAAAATGGTCCAAAAACCAACGGATAAAGGAAGCAAATGATATTAGTTTTATTTATTATTTTTCCATTCTCAATTTTAATAGTTTTATCTAATTTTAATTTAGGTTAGATTCTTTTATTATGCTTTTTCTTTTTATTATTTGACTAGGTTGGATAAATATAAACTATGATTCAAAGTACGTGGAGTCCCCGGCGCTCCCAGTTAAATATTGTCTATTATGTGTCAGAGTCTGCACATATTTATATTTTAAGTGTTAGTTTCGGTGTGCCCGATTTCTGATTGAGCTAGACCGGTTTCGACCCATGTTGTAATTCTCAATATGACTAGGGTTTTATGTTATGTATAAAATATATGCTAGTGTGTCAAAACTCATTGTACCTTGATTTTACATAGTTATTTCTCCTCTGCCCGTAGTTTTTTCCCTTCTAGGGTTTTCATGTAAATCTTGGTGTCCACTGTTTCTCGTTTTTCTTTTTCGTTTTCAGTTTGGTTTTTCAACATTGAGTTATCCCAAAACGCATTGTACTAAACAAGAAAAATAACTCTACTTATAAATCACTAAATTTTTACTCTCTCAAGCGATGTTTGATTGTAAACTCCCACTTGTATGAATTAGATCCTTACAATCAATAAAATATTGAGTTAATTTTGTCTTTCTCGTTAACCGAACTAGGATAAGAACGTGTGTTGAGCAGCTAGAGTTGCATTGATGAAGATTGAAGCATGCGTAACAGTGGAGATGAAGTTTGATCTGTGAGGGGGGAAAAGAAAATGGTCCAGTCCTAGATTTTGATTGGACAAGCACTCTCTGAGAAATTCTATCCATATTTCTTCATATCCTCAGATTCCAAGTTAAGTGGAGAGAGATGGATAAACTCCATCTTGTTTAAGCTTAAACACACACAGTTGTTCATCAATCGCTTCTCCATTCGAAGTTAACTTGTTTGTCCTCTTTTGTTTGGGTTCACTTTTAGCCCGAATATATCGATACTCTCTCTCTCTCTCTCTCTCTAACTTGTTCAAAACCAAATGGGTCAATTTGGAACCTTGTGTTATGTGTTGGTATTACACCAAACCTCACATGCGTCTTGTCCATTTCTGGGTTTTTCATATGTGTGTTTGTTTAAGCTGGTTGGTTCCTCTTCTTCTGTTTTCTTCTTGTATTTTAGTTTTGTTTTAGGTTGTTTTGTTGAGGGAGAAGGTCGATGTTTCAACTGAACATTTCTCATCTTTTCAACACATACGATGTAAAACAATGTTTGATGTACAAATTGATACCCAAGTACAGTCAGATAATGATTATACAATAACGTAATGAAATTGGAAACTACACAAAGTAGATACCCTTTTGACTTTTGTCCCCATTAATGACCTTTTTGAGCTTTCCACAGTTGAATAATCTTTCAGATTGACAATATTTTTCAAGGAAAGTCAAATCCTTTCTAACACAAATTTTTTCATCATCCATAGCCTTTTTTTTTTTCTCGCATAAGCTATCGTTAGAGTCCAATCCAGTCGGACCTGCACCACGTCGTAAAACGCCACAAGTGGCCTCTGCTCCACTTTCTGCTTTGTTTCAGCAGTACCCTTCACAATATCTTCTTTTATCTCCTCTTCTTCCATGGACTTTCCACTTCACAGAAGCTGATGGGTTTCTTTGGCTACAACTTGAAAAGTTACCATTAAAATATATCCTACCTTTTTGCAGAACTCAAAAAGGTGAGAGAGAGAGAGAGAGAGAGAGAGATTATTAAACATTTACTTTGCACTGTGATTGTTGCCATTGCTTATGCTTTAAAAGCTTCCATTCAAATTTCTACCATCATCATCGTCTTCCTCTGCCTCTTTTCTTGAACCTGCAACACACCCTTCTGCAGATTCTGCGTTAACTTGATGATATTTCCAGTTGGAAGAAATCATCTCTATTCCTTTTCAAATGGGTAGCATTCAAATATCTCATTTCATTTTGTTCTTCTCGGTACTCACTCTTCTTTTTCCTCTAGCTCCTGCATATGATTCAACAGCTTCTTTCTGGCTTTTGAGGATCAAATCAGAGCTAGTGGATCCATTGAAAGTACTTGAAAACTGGTCTTCAGGAGCTAATCTATGTTCTTGGAATGGCCTTTTATGTAACGATGATCAAACACGGGTTGTGAGCTTGAATCTATCAAATTCAGGCTTATCAGGCTCCGGTTGGAGGGATTTATGGCGGATTTCTTCGCTCGAAGCCATCGATTTATCGTCAAACTCACTCGCAGGATCAATCCCTTCAGAATTCGGACAGCTTCAAAATCTAAGAGAACTTCTCTTGTATTCAAATTTCATTTCTGGGTATATTCCTCCTGAATTAGGACTTTTGAAGAGCTTGCAGATCCTGAGAATAGGTGATAACATGCTGTCTGGTGAGATTTCTCCAAGCATTGGAAATTTGACTGAGTTGAGAGTCTTGGGTCTTGGATATTGCCAACTAAATGGAAGCATTCCAGCTGCAATTGGCAAATTGAAGAATCTGATGTTTCTTGATTTACAGAACAATCTTCTGACTGGCTCTGTTCCTGAAGAGATCAATGGCTGCAAAGAGCTTCAAAATTTTGCAGCATCAAACAACAGGCTTATAGGGCAAATTCCAGCTGCAATGGGATTGATCAAATCGCTGAAAATTTTGAATCTTGCAAATAACAGCCTTTCTGGGTCAATTCCTGTTGCTCTAAGTGGCCTCTCCAATCTCACATACTTGAATTTTCTTGGAAACAGTTTGAGTGGTGAAATTCCTTCAGAGCTAAACCAGTTGACTCAGCTTCAAAAGCTCGACTTTTCGAAGAACAAACTCGTCGGAGGCGTTAATCTTCTCGCATCCCGCTTGAAGAATCTTCAAACTCTTGTTCTTTCAGATATGGCGTTAACAGGAAGCATTCCAGATGGATTCTGCCTTGAAAATTCTAATCTGCAGCAGCTTTTTCTTGCAAGAACCAATCTTTCTGGCAATTTTCCTCTGAATTTGCTCAAATGCTCTTCGCTAAGACAGTTGGACCTTTCTGATAACAGCTTTGATGGAGAAATTCCAATGGCTATTGGGAAGTTGGAGAATCTAACAGATCTTCTGCTCAACAACAACAGCTTTTCTGGAAATCTGCCTCGTGAAATTGGAAATTTGAGTGAATTGGAGACTCTCACTCTGTTTGCTAACAAGCTAACAGGAAGCATTCCAATGGAGATTGGAAGATTGAATAGATTGACCGTCTTTTATCTCTACGACAATCAAATGTCGGGACGAATTCCAAATGAGATAACGAAATGTTCGAGCTTGGAGTACATTGATTTCTTTGGAAATCACTTCACAGGGTCAATTCCAGAGAGTATTGGAGATCTTAAGAATCTTGTTTTGCTTCATCTGAGACAAAATGACTTGTCTGGTTTGATCCCAGAAAGCCTGGGTTACTGCCAAAAACTTCATATTTTAGCATTGGCTGATAATAAATTTTCAGGGTCAGTGCCTTCAACCTTCAGATTTCTCTCTGAACTCACCATTTTCTCTCTCTACAACAACTCCTTTGAAGGCCCTCTCCCTCAATCTCTCTCCTCCATCAAGAGCCTAAAGATCATAAACTTTTCTCATAACAGATTCAATGGAAGTCTTCTTCCTCTTTCCGGGTCGAATTTTCTCACTGCTCTTGATTTAACGAATAACAGCTTTTCCGGTCCCATTCCTCCTGAATTAACCATGTCGACAAACTTGACCCGTCTTCGCTTAGCTCATAATAAACTCGCCGGCCGAATTCCTTCTGAATTAGGCCAACTGAAGGAGCTCAAGTATCTCGATTTATCGTTCAATGAATTCTCGGGGGAAGTAGCTCCTGAATTGTCGAATTGTACAAAGCTTGAGCACTTTCTAGTTAGCAACAATCAATTGACAGGAAAATTGGATCCATGGCTTGGAAACTTGCAGGAGCTTGGAGAGCTTGACTTCTCCTACAACAATTTCAATGGAATAGTTCCTCCGGAGATTGGAAACTGTTCTAAACTACTCAAACTCTATATCCACAACAACAATTTCTCAGGCAATATCCCACCGGAGATTGGAAATCTGACCTCTCTCTACGTTCTTAGTCTTCAAAGCAACCATCTTACAGGCGAAATTCCTTCGTCGATCCAGCAATGCCAGAAGCTCTACGAATTGAGGCTCTCGGAAAACTCTTTGACCGGTTCTATACCGCCTGAGCTAGGAGGACTAAGCGAATTGCAAGTGATTCTTGATTTGAGCAACAATCTTTTATCAGGTATAATTCCATCATCTCTTGGAAATCTAAAGAAATTAGAGAGATTAAACCTCTCTTCAAATCAGCTCCAAGGACACATTCCTTCTTCGCTTGCAACTCTGACCAGCCTCCATGTGCTCAAACTGTCGAACAATCATCTCGACGGCCAAATCCCCTCGGAATTCGCAGAATTCCCGTCGAGCTCCTTCTCGGGGAACGAAAAACTATGCGGCCGACCGTTAGTGTCATGCTCAAAATCAATGCAATCCAAGAAAACTCAGTTGTCGAATGGGGAAGTCGGAGGGATTATAGTGGTAATCGTGTTTAGTTCTACTGTAATATGTCTGGTAATGATTTATACCATGCTGAGAATGTGGTGTAATTGGAGACAAGTTTCGATTTCGAGCTCCGAGGGAGGAGGGAATGAGAAGGGTTACAAGAGGGAGGAGAAATCAGGGTTTGAAGACGAGAAGAGAATTGGTGAGGATTGGAAGGTGGACACTATGGCTCTGGTTCCTGCAAAAGACAAGCACAGATCAGAAACAGGACCTATTTTTCATCTGAAAATGGATGTAACAGAAGCTTTGGAACACAATTTGATTTAAATTCAGGAGAAGATTGAACATTCCAGACTTGTTTTTTTTTTTTTTTTTGTATAAATTTGACATTATTTAACAGGCGTGGAGGCTGCAGTATGGAGAGTTCTTCTGGTATGCTAATGATTATGCTTTCTGAGATCATTTTCCAAAAAAGTCATGCAATCTGATTGATGATTTGATTAAAAAAAACAGAGAAATTTTCTATTCTCACCTATAAAGTGAATGAAACAAATAATTACTTTCATCAAGATCTTTTTTATAGATTATGTAACATTTCCCTTCTCAATTTTGACAATCAGCATTTAAATACTCTGTCAACATAATTCATTGTAATAATCGAAATGATCATTTATCTGATAATGGCAGTAGGAAGAGCTCGATTCCACAAAGCTTGTCTGCAACTCGAAATCTTGAGACGGGTCTTAAAAAAGATGGAAATTATGAGAACAAGAGCCAGGGCCAAAGAAAAGAACTCCATGGCCACTCTGTTTCGTCCATATTCTTTTCTGGGTTTGAAAATACTGACATTTCAATTTGATTTTCATGGAAAGAAAGACAGTATGAGCATAAAGAAAAATGTAGGCTGCAGAATCCAAAAGAGACGAATCCAAACAAAGCATCAACCTCTTTGGAAATCAGCTAAAGCCTATAATGGCTTCGTTTTCGATCGATCTGTGCAAAATATGGCCGCTCTGCTCATTCCGAAGTCGCAGGCGGATGGAAGTTTTTCGCACTCGAATCAATAACATTCCAAATAAGATCGCAAACCCAGATCTTAGAAACTAAAACCCATATAGAAAAAAGACAATTTGATCTTCAAGAACTAGAACAAAAAAAAAAAGAAAGGAAATTTATTTGCAGGACGGGAGCCGGACGGGTGGGAGGAAGAAGACGAATGCGCTTTATAAACTTTTCTTCTAGGGCAAAACTTTGTTTCAAAGTCGCGGGCAGCGGGCAGCCTTGACGTTTTCAAAGCGATGTGTTAGATTGTGCTGCCCAAGTCCTACCCGATCGTGCTTCGGTCCGGTTGGGTTCGATTTTGTTAAAAATGCGTCCACCTCGAACCGTTATGCAATTGTTCTCTTCTCCTTTGGGTCTGATCCGGTTGGGTTGTTATGAACCAAATTGAACCGTCACGCTGTGTATAATCAGTAATCAAACCGATTGCAGAAAATACGACTCGGTTTGAATATGGTGGGCGAAAAACTGATGGGAGAAATTGCAGCTTTAATCTTCTTTCTGGAATTTGGGTTTTCTTTCTCTTGAAACAGTTTGTTTTAAGCATTAACTTCGATGCTCGTTTGAGATTCTGGAAAGAAGAATCAGAGCTTTAACGATGGAAGGAGATGAAATATCGGAAGATACTGTATCAACTGTAAGAGTTTTTATATTCTCTTTTTTTTTTTTTTTTATTCTCCGTGATTTTGCATCATAAACCCATCTTAGAGCGAGGGTTTTTTCAATTTTGATATTGATTACCTTCAAATGTTTGTCTCCTAAAACCTCGAGTTGTAAATCTAAACGTAGACTTTACGAAATGTACAATACATTCAGTCTGTGTTCAATCCTTGAAATCTAGGTGGCTGATATGTTTTCGTCTGAAATAGGATACTGCAAAATTACCCAGAACTGTCAACTGGGGTACTGCAACGGTGATTGGAGTTTTTGCAGGGTTGATATATGGAGGTAGCAAAGAGGCTGCAGCATCAGTGGTAACTTTGTCTTCTCTCTCCTCTCTAGAAATCAAGACTCCAAATTGCAATTTTTTTGCTTGACACACACACACACACAAAAATGAGAATTTCTTCTTTTTTTTGTTACACACAGTAGACAAATTTTTTGTTTTGCATGAATATACCTTTTTGTAAAGAACTAGAGGGAGAGTTTATGGGGAAGATTATGCTATAGTATTCAACGAATGATTTCAGTATTTCGAATGTGTAAATGTGGATAACTTGTAATCATTGATGTTATTGGATCTGCTTTCTGTTAGTAGCTGGATAATACTCAACGATAAAATACGAGCATTAACAGGAGAAGTGTCGGATTCTATTTCATGAGATGTGATGCATTGTCTTGTATCTTATGATCTAACCCAACTATGCACTTTATGAAATTAAGAGGACTATGCCAATTTGACAGAGCAAAGATGCAGAAGTGATGTTGAAGCTCGGGAGTACACCAGATAAACGTGAGCAATATCGGTTGATGAGAGATGCAATGGAAAAGAGGTTTGTTCGAGTTACTCGTGGCTCAATCATTGGTGGAGTGAGGCTCGGGATGTTCACAGCTACATTTTGCGGCTTACAAAATCTGCTTGCCGAAAACCGCGGAGTCGAAGATGTTTTCAACATTGTCGGAGCTGGTTCTGCCACTGCCGCTACATTTGGTCTAATATGTAAGAAGTCATTTCTCCTGCTTATCCCTTTTTCTCGTTAGGGTAATATTACGTTCACACTCTCCTCTAATATTACACCCTGACGCAATGTTTACTTGTCATTTATTCATTGATGTAAATTATTATGGTATGATATAAATAATTAAAGTCAATGAGTTCATGATAAGTAAGAGTCGCGTCAAAATGTGATATTATAGTGTAAAATTAGAGTATCTGCGGAATTGTACTCTTTTTGTTGTTGTGTTTGAGATGTATGCATAAGTTACTGATTGGCATAATTTTGTGAATTTTGATCATATGTAATCAAAGTAATTATATCTTTTGCAGCTTCTTCTTATTTCGTTTTCTTTAATTTTGTTTGCAATTCAGTGCCGGGATCGCTCAGGTGGCGTGCGAGGAATATGGTGCTGGGTTCTGTCTTAGGAGCAGCAATTTGCTTCCCAGTTGGTAAGTCTTTGATAGGCTCCTGATCTTTTACCGCCAAACCGAATACTGATAATCGCCAAAATATGCCTAGCCGGGTGACGAGCTGACACCCATTTCGATACCTTGAAATGCTTTTAGCTTGGCGCTTCTGTCTATGCTTTGTCTTCCCACTATAGGATTCACAATTTAATCATTTTTAATGGGGATGACCGTGCAAGTTGAGGATAATAAATTGCATGAAAAATTTGTTATATTAAGATGCCTAAAGTCAAAACCTTAACTGAAAAGAGTCATTCTGTGCGGTGACAGGATGGCTCCAGTTGAAGCTCGTCGAGAAAGCAAACAATGGGAATGAGGCAGTTACGAGTCGGGATTCGAATCAAACGAGGGAAGGAAGAAGCGGGGTTGGCGCTGCAATTGAGAGGCTTGAAGGAAATTTGAGGAAATAAAACAACTTGATTGATCATCTCTTGAAGTTCTGGCAGTGTGGGCGAAAAAAGAAGAAAATAAAAGAGACCAGCACAACAGCAGTTTAGGTCGTTTGGTGTCTCTTTTTGAAGCTGTTCCTCTGATTTTGTTTATATTATTCAAATTTCATAAGAAACTGGGACTTTCAAGGGTAAGTTCAAATGTTGTGTTCAGATTAATTTAATTGTTCGGGTTATGTAATGGTATAAATTATTGTCAAAATCAAAATGGAGGCTGAATTTGTTATCTTTTTTCGGATGCTTTTCATGAAAAGATTACAACTTTCCGAGTCGTTACTCGAGTCTGGGTTCCCACTCGAGGAGATCTACTAAATACCCGGAAAGCTTTTCATGACTAGCACATAACTATATAATCAACTTTACATATGGACTATGAGTATGTAATTTATTCATCAAATCTAACTGATGAAATAGTACCCTAGAAGTTTCCCCTCTTTTTTGACATCTTGAGCAACATGAAGGCTGGCTCGTGAGTAGTAGAATTGCTTGAAAACACAATCAATCTTCCTTCTCTCTCTCTATCGCTAAGATGCTTCAGTTGACATCATTTCAAAAGGTTTCAGAGTCATCTCCTAGAGTGGAAAGAGAAAAAGGAGCAATTGCTACGATGAAAGATTGCTCACCCGCTCGATCAATGTGTTTCACCTCGAAATCGCCTTCCTACATAAAGTTCAAGAACATAGAGTCCAAAGTTTGATATATTGATATCCTTATTTGCTCAAAACTTATCAGAACAGGAAGAGGCAAAATTTAGAATTCCTGACAACTTGAAGTAAATAAAAGTTGACCATAAAAAGCTGATTCCGGAGGGTTAATCATCATGGCAAGGAGTTATACGGAGAATTTCATTAAAAGAAATTGCTTTGGTCTTTCACAGAGAGAACCATAAGCTTAATAGGTTAATAGTATGAACAATGTCAGACTGCAAGATAAGCAACCTATACTTGAGAGGGCGAAAAGCTACAGATTAGCCATCCAGAGTATCAAAACAGTGTACTAAGAACAAACTCCTTGTCACTTTTAAAATAAAATTAAATCTGCGTTAGAATGTAAACCCAGAAAGGGTCAAAAAGTTGGCAGGAATTTCTAGCTTGAAACATAACTGTTTATGCTAATTGCTCTCTCTTTTCCCTAAAAATATAATAAATTTATCTAATCTCCCTGGTTTAGGAATGTTGTATCTGCCGGTAATGCAGTTCCGCTGTTATAACTCAGTTTAATCTTTATTTCTCATTATTCATTACTTGATAACTATGGCGAGATAGTCATCAAATAAACTGAATTTGTCTCCACTTATTTTCTTAGTTGATAAACATATGTTGTCTAGCGTAAGTATTTAGTTCACATAGAGAGAAGAACAACACTTCTTACCATTCTGCCATTAGGAGTAGGTAACGGGCATGCTGATGAATATTCAAAACCAGCCTTAGGAAGTAGTACCGGCTGTTCTCCAATAACTCCAATGCCCCTGTGATGATAAGAAAAAAAATGACACCCAGTTAAAGGATGAAAAAAAGGCATCTAACTTCACAAAATCTTGGGAGATTAATTATATTTTAAAGACCAACCAACTAACCAGATATTCTCTGTTTTTCCATTACCATCAGTTACAATCCAATGTCTTCTGAGAAGTTGAACAGAACGATCTGAATTATTGGTAATCCTTATTCTGTAGGCAAAAAAATACTGACCCCTTGAAGGTTGACTCCGGCCCTCTATGTACACACTCCTCACTTGAACCCTAATTCCCTAACAGAGTTAGAAACTGCACAATTTAATTCAGGAAATGGCACAAAGAGTGCTAAAGTATAATATAAGATTGCTCGACTTTTTCCTTTTGTTCACCTCTCAAATGCTTATGGTGATAGACCAGAATGAAATGCACTTAATGATTCCAGAGTTAACTATTCTTCTTCTCATTGAATTTTATGTCCCCAAGTGCAAGTAAGAATCTAATATATGCTAACTATAATACACAAATCATTTGAATAGCCTAAAATTGTCTAAAAATCAAATATGTTGAATGGAAGTGTGGAAGAAATGGTCATACCAAAGTTGTTGCATCGCTCGTGCACTTTAGAAGAGTGTGAGGAGAAATTTCCTTCAACTTATCACGATACTGAGCAGCTTCCTGAAAGAAAACATATTTTAAGAAGATTCTTGCCTCGTCGAGACAAGACTTAGGTTTAATTTTCAAAAGAAAAATTAGCCAAAATTTATCCAAAAAGTCAAGATGTGTGCATGTCATTTCATATGAAAAGATCAAACTGACCAGATAAAAGAGAAACCAAAATAAAGAATAAAGTTTGGAAATTGGTGTAGACGTTCCGTAAATCTTTGTACCTCAAACCTCTCATTTGCAATAGCTTCCTTCATCAGTCTCCTAAGACGTAACACTGGCTCCTCCTCTTCAAACAGCCTCAATGAGTCACGAATCCTCGCTGCTTCCTCATAATTCTGACATTTGGAAACATGCGCGACGATTAAACCTTATCAGTCCTATGCCCATCCTGACATTACTCCTAAGTTATTCAGTTTTTACAATTGGAAAATTTTGTTGGATTTAGCACTTCCTCAAGCAAGTCCGTTAAAGCGAGAGCTGTGAGCATCCGGTTTCCTGATTGCCTTGGCAGATTTATGTGAGGAAAAAGAACGTGAACTAAAGTCTGACGTACCTCAGATTTGGCCGCAACCTCTAATTGCTGCTTCAAAAGCGCATAGGTCTGACTCCGAGACAAATACGAGCTCCGACTAGTACTCGAATTAGCTCCCTGGCTATAACTCCGATCACCTCCATTACCATTCTTCCCCGAAGAACAAGCTATAGTCAAAGTCTTTCCTCGCTCCAATAATTTCCTACCAGACCTAACCTCCAAATCCGCAAAATCGCACGTTCCTCGTCCTGGCAGACATTTCCTCTTCCCAGCCGTGAAATCAGACAAAACTTTAAAGCTTAACGAATGCATATTGTCTTCAGATAGGGAGAAACTCGCCCTCACTTTCTCCAGTCTTCCATTAAATTCTTGGAGAATGAAGGAAGGAAGAAAACTCAATTTAGGTGACTATGGCTGAGCGAGACGGTGCTCAACGATGAGGAACTCGCTGTAACTTCGTACGTCTTCTACGAGATAACGGTTAATCAGGCGCTACTGGCCTTGGTAGTTATTAGCCTTCAAATTTCAATGAAGAACGCAGTTACATAAATACCCAAATCCCAATAATAGTAAACCGTAAATGCCAACAGATTTTAAGGTTAATTTCGGAAGATAATTAAGGATTTTTTTTCCTAACCCTACACGTGGCACTGAATAAATGGTAAAAGAGAGGTAATACTCTCAATTGAGATGTGTGTGGCTGAAAGATAGTGACTAAATTATCCTAACGAGAATATTGAGGATGAAGGTAGCACAATTTTTATTTACAGTATCAGTTTAAAATTAACAAAAATAATTTTACTTATAAACTATGCACTCTCCACTGATATAGATTGAGTCATCATACTAGGTCGTTCTAGTCTTCACATGGTGGGATATCATAATCTCCCTCCGTTTAGAGACCCGACGTCCTTGTCGGCCACACTTTTTAGTTGGACAGTGACATGATACCATTTGTAACGTCTATCTCCACTCCTAGTGTAAAAATTTTTACTTTGAGTCAGAGCTCGCACGGTTTTTGTTATTAGAATTAGCTCAAAATGTGTTGTACTAGGTAGAGATAAAATCTTACTTATAAATCATGCATTTTACACTGTACCAAACGATGTGAGATTGTACACTTCCATCAGTATGGATTGTACCCTCATATTAAGTCGTTTTAATCTTCACATGACAAGTTGTCACAATCAATTAATACAATTAATATTTTATTTCAACTATTTATAATTAATATTAATTATTACCCTAATCAATGAATGTCACGTCAAACAATGAAAATAAATCTATAAATTTAGATAATAAACTTATAATTACTCTTGAGAAACAAGATATTTCATATTTAATAACTTGTATGAAATTTATTAATAATCATATACAAAAAACTTACTATTATTTTTTTTCTTATTACTAATTTACCGAGGCACCACAGTAATAATCTTTCAAATAAATTCTAATTGCATAACCGCAATCAAAAAAAAAAAAAATCTTTTTTATTATAATAAAAAAATATATATGTATATATTAGTTGGAATACAATGCTAATTATGTTGGACATTAAATTATAAATCATTTCAAACTGTATCTTAAATAATACTGTAAGTTGCACGTGTGTCATTTACTAATGAACGTGATAATGTAACGGTGAAATTTAATGCAAATAATTTACGTTCCTAATAATACCATAAATCACACTATATTATTATATCTACTTGAAATTGAAGAAAAAAATATTTAAATTTCCTAGTATTACTCTTATGATAAATTAAATAAACAGTTTGAAATATTAAATTTAAAAAAAAATAGACTATAATATTTTTTCATATATTTATTTCAGAAATAAAATCAATTAAGGAAATATAAAAATAAATGGAAGAAAAAAAAATGTAACTACTGTTACCTTCTACCCATAAAAAACTTGCAATTAAAAAAACATAAAAAATAATAATAATATTGTCAATAACAATGAATTTTGAGTCCAAGACTACAAGAGCCCTGAAAGGCTTAAAATCAAGGATCGATACAATACATCTTAAAAAAAATATAAAAAGTAATAGCTTCTAAACAAGAATGTAATTTTAAATTAATACTGTGACAGTCCGCTACGTGAATGTAACGAGAATCTCAATGTGATGGTTCAACTCATATTAATTGAGGTGCATAATATTATATTACTCGAAAAATAGAAAATGCATGACTTATAAGTAGAGATCTCTTTATTACCTAGTACAACGTGTTTTGGCCTAATTTCAAGAATATATTTGTGCGAGTTCTGACTCAATGCAGATAATTTTGTACTGGGAGCACTAGTGTCACGTGATATTACGATTGTTATTTTGAAGTTTAATTTTATGTTACATTAATTTTTTTGATCAAATCGTAATGAATAATTAGTTCAAGTAGCTATAATTATTTTATTTATTATTTTTGTTTGAATTTACATAAAAGGACTAAAGTTTCTATAATTTACAAATTGCACCACTACCTACTTTTAGTATTTAGTTACACCGTTCTCGCGCCATGGCGGACTCTCCAAAGTCTCTCTCTCTCTCTCTCTCTCTTTCTGCTTTGTGTTCATCTGCGGCTGAGATCTCTACGTTCGAGCTTGAAAATGCAGAGCACGGCATTGACGATTTCTCCTTCATTGCCTATTCTCAAGTCTCGAAGGCAATATAATCCTGCTTTCAGCCATGGATTCAATCCCATGCGTCTTTCTTGCTCTTCTTCCAATCAGAACAGCCTCAAAAACTCCGTCAATGAGTCTCGGTCTTCGTCTTGGCCTGCCCGATCGTGGTCATTGTCTTCATTGTCTTTTCCGTCGTCCAAGGTAAGTCCGTGGACCGGTGCGCCGCTACTCGCTTCTGACTCAGGAAAGAGTGCGTTCGAGGTACGAGCTACTTCGGTGCCGGAGAGTGCAGGGGAGGATGCCAGTGATGGGGGCTTGAAGAAAACTCTTGAGCTGGGAATGTTAATGGGTCTCTGGTACCTTTTCAACATCTATTTCAATATCTACAACAAGCAGGTCCGTGCTTCTTTTTCTTCTTGCAACATTTTTCCATTTGATATCATTGTGATGGTTTTATGTGGAACTTAGTTTTGGAATGGCGGCGGAAATGAAGTACCATCACTCTTTCTAGTGTGATCGATGAATTTTTCCAATTTAAAGCTGTAAAAATGTGAGATCGGTAACTAATTGAAGTTTCATAATTTCATTTTAAGCATTCTTTTGCTCAGAAAAGCTGATCAATATTAATAAGTTTTTCTGGGACATCTATTATAGAAAGTGCCTGATTTTGTTGAGCTCGGTATTTCTTCGAGTAAAGTATTATCACACACTTCTTTCCCGTTTAAGTGAAAGAAATGTTTATTACATGGAAGTAGTTTTTTTTATTTTTTTAGTTTTTGGTGGAGGAGTACAATAGACTGTCTTCGGATAGAGTTTTACTTATCTCCTGTGAAAAAACTTATGATGATGAAAAATTATTGTGAGAAGGATAGTTCATGATAAGAATTAGACTAGTTGTTGATGTTTAGAATTGACATGGTCGCTCTCTATCTCTTTGACTATTACAAATCACTATTACTACATAACAGTAGTCTGTTCCTCTCATGCAATGCGGAGGATTACTGATATTTCTTGTTATAGGTTCTTAAGGTCTATCCATTCCCTGTAACGGTCACTACAGTTCAATTTGCTGTTGGCACTCTGCTTGTTATTTTTATGTGGGGTTCTAATCTCTATAAAAAGCCAAAGATCAGTGGTGTACAGGTATTTTTTAGTGGTTTAATTTTACAGTGTCTATTGTCATGGTTCTTTGATCCGTATTGGGATTCTCACCAGCATTTTTTCGTTAGCTTGCCGCTATTCTTCCATTGGCAGCTGTTCATACGCTGGGAAACCTTTTTACAAACATGAGTCTTGGGAAAGTTGCTGTGTCATTCACGCACACAATCAAAGCTATGGAGCCTCTATTTTCCGTTGTCCTATCTGCCATGTTTCTAGGAGAGGTATGATTTTTATCATAGGAGATTGTATTGCCTTACAATTGTTGAGAATCTGGTACGAAGAGCATTGTCAATTTGTCATTGACTTCATTTCTATCAGTCCCAATCGTTGCTAAGTTGTTGAATCCTATTGATATGGGTATATAGTTATTTATTTGCAGAAAAGGGTTATGGCTAGCAAAAAATATGGCTTTATACTTATCCACAAGATTCAACCTTTGACTTATTAGAAGATACTTTGGCTGTTCATAGTCTTGGTTTTCAACTAGTTCCTGTTATTGTTTTTTCCCACTCCTGTATTTTCTTTGCTCTCTTGCAGACACCTACTCCATGGGTGGTTATTTCTCTTCTACCAATTATTGGCGGAGTGGCATTGGCATCAGCAACTGAGGCCTCATTTAATTGGTATAATTCTAACAATCAGAGGGAACATTTGTCTTTATTCTGAAAAACATGAATAAATAGCTGTCTGTTTACTATGAATAATTAAACGAGTGCTTGAAACAATTTCTTACGTGTTATTTATTTGGGAAATAGGTCCGGATTTTCGAGTGCAATGGCTTCCAATTTGACTAATCAATCACGAAACGTCCTCAGCAAAAAGCTCATGGTTAAAAAAGAGGTAAATAGCAATCTGTGAATATTAATGATCCCTACTATTGTGGTGTTTTGTTGGGAAACGTTTCTCTTTAATGGAGCCAAAAATTTGTCCATTATAGGTTTTTTTGGGCTTGAGAACTTTTTTTTTTTCAATATTAGCAGTTCCGAACTGTCATCTGACAAGCATGTTGTTCTTAAAACAGGAGTCATTGGACAACATCACTCTCTTCTCAATAATTACCATTATGTCTTTTTTCTTGTTAGCACCAGTGGCTTTGTTCATGGAAGGTGTCAAGTTTACCCCGGCATATCTGCAATATGCAGTGAGTATTTAAAAATGAAAATATTTCTGCTGATTTTCTTTAGTTTCAAATATTATCTTTAACACATTTCCGCCCTCGACAGGGATTGAACGTCAAACAAGTGTTCATTAGATCTCTTCTTGCTGCTCTCTGTTTTCATGCTTATCAACAGGTAAAGCTTGCATATGGCATAACTCTTTCTTCAGGAAGTCCATGTGTTTAGCGAATTTGTGAAACTGAAATTCTGTACAATCATCTACATTACAATTTTGAGCGGAACCTGCCACAATATAAGGAATCAAATGGTTGATTTAGCATTAGATTGTGACTGAAAATTCATGTTGACGAAGGAAAAATATGTTTGACTATAATCTCGTCCCTTTCATTTGATTTAAGATGGATTAATCTGTTCATTACTGACAGTCACTGCATTGAGAGAAATGCAGGTTTCTTACATGATATTACAGAGGGTATCGCCAGTTACCCACTCAGTTGGCAACTGTGTGAAGCGGGTGGTGGTCATCGTGAGCTCTGTTATCTTCTTCCAAACACCCGTTTCTCCTATCAATAGTTTTGGTAATACTTGCCATCTTCATCTGATACTATCGTATTTTTATCATTTCTTTGATTTTTATCATCATTGAGTTTTCTTCTATATGCAGGCACCGCTGTGGCGCTTGCCGGAGTTTTCTTGTATTCAAGGGTCAAGCGTATAAAGAATGCAAAGGCCAAAACAGTTTGAGGACTTTCCAGAGTAGCTTTTCCCCTAGTAAGTTGAATTTTTCTTTGAGAAAATCTACGACACGCTTCTTGCAATTTGTGTTTCTAGGACAGGAGGGAATTCTTCAACCGGTTTTGACTTACATTTTTCAAGTCTTTTTTCGAGAATGATAACTTCTATTGATTGTGAGTTAAACTCCCATCATTCTCCTTTTAAATTTACTCGTTATAAGATAGATCCATTCCCACTTTCTACCTCAACAATGTAGATCTTCCATTTAGACCTCAATAATAAAGTCCGGAAATTTAAGAATTCTTAGGACAAGACCTCTCGAGCGCCATGAAATTCTAAGACGAAGAAGAAGAAAAAGCATGCAGACTCTCTCTGAACACAGTCCTTCCGGGACTTGGAGTTTTTGTCCCGGAAAATCTTTTTCCACCCAACCAAGGGCTTCCCTCCCCCCTAAGCTCGTTCACCCGAGGGCTATATGCACGCTTTATGCCGTGTAGAGAAGTCGGTGTCAAACTTGTTGGACTTCGAGTTCTGCGAATCTCTCCGCGGCTTTTCATGATCATTTCATCCAGTAATTCACCACCATCCATGCTAAGAGTTCTTTCCTCATGATCCTGGAAAGTAGAATTTTATTTTAAAAAAACTGTTAGAAAACTGTTTTCAAAAAATTTGATCTACTTTCTACCCATTTAAGTTCACAAACTTGTTCTTCTTCAATTTTTTTTCTATTGTTTTATTATAAAAATAGATGAATGAAAGGAGAAAATGACCGTATTATGGTATAATTTAACAGAGCAAGAATTCAATGATAATTCTAGTCTTCTTTTCAAAAACTGTACTTTTTTTTTTTTTTTTTTTGTAGAAAGAAAACTGGATGTGGTAAATGATATTTTCAAAAACTGGTTTTGAAGAGAACATTTTGTTTCTATTTTCGTGAACTACTTTCCAAAACCAATCACGAAAGAACCATTAGCTTACTTCGAACGATGGATTAAATGCAATTGCGGGCACTTCCTCGTATTCTGCAACATCCAAATCTTGAAGATGAGCGCTTTTGAAAAACTTGGGGAGGAAATACTGTCGAATTGGGACGAGAAGCATAATCAAGAGCGGAAAAAGAACTCCGGCAATCGGCATCCATGTCACCCCAAAACAAACGAGCAAGTAGGCTGTCTGAAACAAGGTGAAGGCTGCAATCGTTTTGAACGGCACGGTCTCGACAAAACTCGCATGGCATTTCTCCAGCACCCTTACAAACACAAATAAAATTGAAGATAAAGTACACCAATGGTTTCAATAGTTTGGATTTCTACATCTAAAAATCAAGTTTTCCTCGTACCAAATCTAAAAAAATGAATCTTCTACTGCCTTATCTTCTAATTTTTTTCTCATCTGTAAATATTAATTTATGATATAGAGTTAATAACGAAAATTCGAGAAAGAAACTAACTTGTATCGTCTACTCGGAGCAGTGAAAAGCAACAAAATTCTTTCCCAAAACTGATTTCCCGGCAAGCTTTCGATTGCCATGAAAGCGAAGTAGCCGCAAAGAACAGAAGTCGGAATCTTCTTAAGAAGAGGCATGGCAGCCACACACCCACCCACCATTAAAGCCTGAAGAAAATTGCTAAGCCGTTGCTCTTTAACTTCAACTGGAAGAAGATCATCTATATCCTTATCGACATCAAAAACAGTCCTCATCAACTGGAGCATCCATACCGCCATTACTCAAGGCTAATTGGACTGTGGATTCCTTCAACTCTTTCAGACCCTATTTCAAATACAAGAAATGTCGATAAGAAATGCGAAGGATTATAATTTCAAAACGTTAGATGAACAATTTCGGTATAGATTACCAGAGCAGGTGGATTTTGATATACTAATGGTGTCTGCATTTCATTGTACGCTTCTTGCATCGTACGATATAATCGACTCAAGTTCGTATTTTGCCTGATACTTTTTCGAGCCACTGAGACTATTTTATTACGCAGAAGCTAATCCAAAAAAAAAAAAAGCATAAACAAGCAAAATCAGTGTAAAATGCCAAAGTCGATCCAAATTTCTATATGCATATTCGAAAGAAGGAGGGCATTTTATACATATCGAAGAAAGAGTCCAAATTATGTCAAAAACTTATGTGAATTTAAGAATAATGACAAATAATGCGACATGAACACGGGATTCAGTCAAAGCAAAGAAATTTAAGATCTACATTCTTAAAAGCTTAGATTATGAGATATCTTTGTATGAAGATAATTTACTTGATGCTTAAGGGTAGCCAAACTTTTCGTGTGCATGGGAGACTGTGGAATTACGCCATTCGAAGGTGGAATACCTATAAGCCCGCATAGAATAACCTGGAGGCGAAAGAATTCGGGATAAAAAGGCAAAATTATGATCAAAATTAAAAAAAGAGTATATTCGATCGAATCAGAAAGTCTAACAAGAAAACCCAAGAGGAGAAGATCATAATGATATGAGGCTGGTTTCTTTAGATTGAACTCTTTTTGCTGGGCAAGCTGAGATGCAACACTGTGATCAAAGTAATAAAGCACCGCTATCATGGTGGCCGGAATAAATGCTCCGATTATGTACAATGGAGGCACATTCAACATATCCTGAAATGTTCAAAAGCATAAAGTTTCTCTCTCTTGATCGGAAAAAGACAATTTTCTTAAAACGGATTCTTCGCCCATGAATAAAGACCAGACCTTTATGACTGTCCAATTCGAGTATGCACCGCGAGACCAAGGGTAAGGACTAAAAAGCCGCCTTGGGATTCCTTTTGGGACATCATTGACTGGAATATAAGATATAGCAGTCCATATAAGAATCATGAGCGGGACCCCGTAATCAGCAATAAAGCCTCGTAGCCAACCTATATTATTCGATCTTTTTCAACCATCAGGAAAGCCAAAACAATTCACTAATTGAATTAAGGATAAAGTGCAATTTAGATCCCAACCTATAGTGTCATTGACTTTAAATTTTAAACTATTCTTTTTTTTTTTGACAAATCGAAATTCCATCTTTCCGCTGTCAAGAATTTGGATCTTGTCGTCAATATACCCGTTAAATAAAGCACATACTGATCAAGTGGTGACAACTGAGTAAAGTTGCATATACCTGTTCCATATCGCCAGAATCGAGCTTTACGGCTTTTTAATGAAGTGAGAAGAAGACCAAATGACAAAACCAGAGCAAACATGCCATTGCCAAATCGCCAAGATGGCAGGAGAGCAGTTTGATTAGGATTTTCTCTCTGAGGTATGCCAAATTCCTCCACAACTCCCTACAAGATGAAATCCAAAAACTAGTTAAAATTTCTCGAGGTAAAACAATAAAAATATCGTTAAGATATCCTCCAAAATTTTGAGTCTTTTCAGGAGAGTTTACTCACTCGAATGGCCTGCTGCATAAAAAGCATTGCAATGAGGAGACCAAATAATTCACCGGCAAGACGAGTAAATCTATTGATTATGGAACATGCTCCCAAAATGGCCAATAAGAAGAGCAATATAGCTGTCCATACGCATACCCTCAAATCCCAGAGAAGAGGAAAGAAAAACGATAAAATTTTACGAATAAAACAAGAAATTCAATCCATTAACAGAAAGTTGAAAATCTACCATCCACTCCAGGCCAAGAAAAGATCTTGACCCAAATCCTTTCTATCTTTTGCAAAGTTGAACATAAATGTATACATCAGAACGGTCGGTTCAGCAACCCCAAGGATGAGCAGAGGCTGTCCACCAACAATCGAGTGGATAACGCCACAAAGTGCAGTTGATGCTAGAGTTTGAACAGCCGTCAAAGTTCCATCTAAGAAAAAAAAGAAAGTAAAATTGTCTAAGAATGCAGCCATCGAAAAATAGTATCCATCATGAGTCATTAGCTACCAAAAAGTAGTCACACATGTATTCCTCTCTAGCTGCTCCCCAAATGATATGACTGGAATTGCTGAAGCAAAGAATATATATGTTGTTGGAGCCAAGATCCTAAAAGTTGGTAATATTAGTACTGACTATTTAATTATGCAGTAAAAAGATAAACACAAGAGTATTAATATATAGGATAAAATGCATATTAGTTTTTACAGTTAAGGGTGAAGAACAAATAAATCCTTGTACTTTTTTTGGTAAATTATCTGTTGAACTTAGCAACGTTAGCAATTAAATCTTCTTCGTTAGGGTTGTCGTCAAAGAAATCACGTTTTGTCACGCAATCTCTCTGTTGGGTGATTTCCAGAAAGAAACGACTCTCATAGAACAGTTTTGACGATTTCCAGAGAATCAAGTTGGAAAAATCAACATAGGAAGCGATTTTGGTGACGATATCGAGCTACATAAACCAATTTCCTGAACAAGTTGTTGTTTCTCGCTGGAAATTTCTCTGCAGAGAAGATTACGTGACAAAAACATGATTTGTTTTACGCCCTAATGATAGGTATTTAGTTGCTAATATCCTTAAGTGCACAGGGTTATTTGTCTAGAAAAAATTTAATGACAAATATGTACTTTACTCTAATATATAGTTTGAACTCTTCGTTCATAAAACTATAACAGAATTTAGATCAATTCTAGTAAGAGAGAGTGAAGAACCTGATACCCGAGCTAAAGCCACCCTTCCAATCTTGTTTGTAGCAAAGAAGTCTTCCTTTCAGGTCATTTTTTATGCCTCGAAAAGGAACAAATGTCTCCTCCATGATAACTCAAATTCTAAGAGCTACTTATGGATTTTTAAATTTTCAATGGCTGGGATGATACGAAAGATTGGCCAGTACAAAATACAGTAATTACATACTGTAATGAAGAAGCAGAGAAAAAAAAAAAACAAATTCCAAGCGATCGAGAGGCCGATATGAGTACTAAATTTGCACAAGCATTAAGTATGGAGAAAAAAACATGGGCAGGAAGTGAGGAAGATGTTGAGCATTGTATAATTTAAACTAAAATTTAGATAAATGAGGGTAAATCATGAAACTATGACTTATCCTCTTAAAGGTCACAAACAAGAGTGAAATAGTAAAATTTTACATTGTCAAAACTATTGAAAAGAATTTATATGTTATAGAAATACAAATGAATCAGTCAGTAAGGAATATAATTACAAAAACTTCAGAAAATAAAGGAAATCAGCTAGTTGAGTTCATATAGATTTAAGAAGCTATCCATGTGATTAAACCACAGTTAGCGGCTAATTCTCAGGAAGCTTAGATTCATGGCTCTAACTATTCTACGAGAACCAAAAGGAAAAGTAGGATAAAAGTTAAAGGAGAGGAATTTACATGTTAAAACTGGTCAAAATCTTAGCAGATGGATTAGTCATTTGGAAAGCAAAAGCCAGCCACTAACGAAAACCCATTTTTAGAATTTGCATTTGGAAGATTCAGAACAACTTCAAGCAAATAAAAATTTAGAACAAAAAGATTAACGAAAACCCATCAGAGAAATAACAGTAGATTTTGATTCAGAAAACTTTGGAGCAAATGAGCATTAATGAAACAGAGAAGAGAAACAGTAAGAACCCTTCAATCCCGTTTACATTATCAAAGGAAGGAGCTTTGGAGCTCAGAACAGACTGAGAAAATGGGTTTAAATTTACATGACCTGAAAACCAGGAAAATCTGGTGTATCGGAGCACGTTCTGATTTCTGAACAATGAAGGAGCAAAAAAGAGAAAAAAATTTGAGAACAAACTCAGGAATTGTAAAGGATCCTCAGAGTGAACAAGGTAGGTAGTGTGTGAATGACTAAGCACATAAATCTTTCAACCAGCAATGCGACGAGACACATGTGAGTGAAGACTAGATAGACAGAAGAGAGAGAGAGAGAGTGAGAAGAGAGAAACAGAAGTGGGAAAACATTAAGAAATCTGCCAGCTTCAAAAGGACAGAGAAACAAGCGAGATAATATATTCAAAAAATAACCCAAAAATCAAACTTTTCAGCCAAGAACTTTTAACTACAGTTTTCATATAAAACTGCCCAAAAGAAAATGAGAAAGAAGCTGGTGTGTGTTCAAAGAAAGTTCATGGCTTTGCCACTAAAACCAGCTAAAAAAGCTAGACTCCATTGCCATCACTAATCACCCTCCAAAGCTTAGGTTAAGTTGAAGAGATAATTAAAGAAGAGGGAGGAGACATGAACTCAAACCTTTCCACTCCAATTCAAAAAAATGAATAAAAAGACTAAATTTAGGAAGAAACAATTTTAGCCTTCTTCTTTGGGAGACAACAAGATTCCCCATGAATCCTACTCAGCTTCTTACCATTCCTTTAATCTCAAGTGAAACATACCGAGTGAATGATCATTCTAAGAAATTTCAAAGAAGTCTATTAGTGAGTAATTAGACAAAAAAAAGCATGGTTTAGTTTCATTCGATTAGCACGTAAGATGAATCTTTATCGATTTTAGCACTCTCACAATATACGTTAAAATATAATTTAGTCTCTTAATTAGAAGTCAGAGACGATCTATATTCTAAATTATTATTTTTTCGAGTAAAAATAAACCTACACTTTGGATTATTGGCATGACGACTCGTGTTTCAATAAAATTTGTCACACATCTCGTGTTTCAATAAAATTTGTTGTTTGTCTCCATGTTTCTTGCTTACAATGGTTAGTTAACCCACTTTAGTTAATTCTATCTATTTCACGTGCACACCAATAAAAAAACGTAAATCTTTTAATGAATTTTATTTAGGCATGACCAGTTTGCTAACGACCCAGAACCAAATATTATTGATTATCTATTTTTCTTTTTTGTTGTTTTTTCTAGTAGAACAAGACAATTTAGTTCGATGATTATTGTTGATTATATTCTTTAATATTTGAGGCACATATTTTGCAGTCGTTTCTAAGAGTTTTACACGTAAATATCGAGAGATTCGAGCATCGATTCCTTAAAAAAATAAAAATAAAAGACATGGAGTAGTAATTGGACAGCCAATGTGCTGTTGAAACTCCAACTTTTGCTTTTAATAATTTTAGGTTAAAAAGTGAAGTGACCCTTTCCACCCATCTCACAAATCATTTCTTCAATTATTTTCTCAGCTTAAGCAGATCTTAAATCCTTTTTAATCCCTTCTTTAGAGCCATAAATAAAGTTAGTGCTCAAATAAAGTTGAGTTTGTGCATTTAATTCAAACTATGGGGTTAACTGATTAGATATTAGTAGTTAGGTTTAGATTCGATAAAAGGACGAACTTAACATATCTAAATTAGGTCAAACGTCTAATTGTCTCGGTCTCAATCTCCTATTCGCCGAAAGGAATATAGAGGTAAGATTTCTTTAAAAAAAAATTATTTTGATTTACAAGATCAAAGTCACGAGTCTTAAAATCAACAACATTTTAGGGAAACTAATAATTAAGATGGTTGATTACATGGATTCAGTTGCATTCCACAACTATTTCGCCTTATCGATTTTGACCTGATGAATACGATATTTAGATTTATAGAATTACGTTTATAAATTGAAGTCTAGCATTTCAAACTTCTAACAATGTTTATTCGTGTACAAATGTTCAAGTATTGTTTCGACACATCGGGTGGAGGAGACATTGCGTTACACTTGGTCGTTTATTATGTTAATGCGGAAAATGAATTTAGATTGTTTGCATGCTTAATTGTTATCTTGTAAGTTTTTGCATGCCTAAAAAATGAGTGTTGTTTTATATTCATGTGGTGGGATATCAATATCACGTTACATTTTATATGGCATATTCTAAAATCTTTAACTGCTCTCTAAACGAGAAGATTTCACGAATGTAACAATATCAATGATCTTTAGTTTTTGATTTTCGCTTAAGCCAAAATAATCACAAATTTTGATAATTTAATTCTATTTTCTAAAACCCGGGTTAAAACTAGGTGTACACTTATTAGTATGTATCAATGATTAATTGTGTATTTTTTCTAAAAATTGTTTGGTGATGTCTCTTGAGTTGGTCAGCATCGGCAATAGCATGATAATTGAAATATAGCTGATGTAACATGAAATTAATTAATGTGGTTATTAATATATTTTATAATATATAGTTCTTGGTAGTGGGCGGCGACCTAAAGATCATTATTTATAAATAATTTAAATGAAGTTAATGAAAAATAATAACTAATTCAAACCAATAGAAAATCTCCTCACATATATACAAATTACAGACCCATCCAATAGACGATGTAAGACAAACACAATTATTAATACATGCTCTCACGCATAGCGTGCCTGAACCGGGTCCAATTCCCACCATCATCTCTGATACCAAGCTCTGATATCATGTTAACACATGTGAGATGGTAGAACTCATCTCCAAAAAATAGCTCATAGGAGAGGGAATCCCTCTCACGTATATACAAATCACAGATCCATCCATCCAATAGACGATGTGAGACAATTGTAAATAAAATTGTAAATTTTTTTTGTGCTTTATCACGCAATTCGGGATTCAATATAGTAATAAAATTAAATGAGTTAAATAAATAAATAGTAGGTAAATATTCATATTGATAATTAAATAGAGTAGACAAAATTGGTGAGGTCAAGTTGTTGGTAATGAATAACTTGGCCTCTAGTTGAAAGAGTTTCTGACCTTTCACCCTAAGTTGGCTCCCAAAACTCAACAAATTTAATTATTTTATAATTTGGCATTTATGCAAAAATATGGAAATATTAATCATAAAAAAATAATATTTATTATGCAATGTCTCAGGACTATCATGCATTTTTTTTTTATGTTATATTAAGGTAAATTATTAAATACATTTAAAAAAAAAAGGGTAAAATGTCATTTGTACGACGTTTGTGATCATTTACAGTTTATATAGTAATTTAAACGACAAAGAATAAATAATGGGCTAAATTTTACAAACTTGTATTTATTTATTAAAAAAGATATTCTAAAAAATATTTGTTTATTTATTTATAATGTCATAAATTTTGATGGGTAACTCCAAATTGAGAACGTCAACATGAGTGACATAATACAAAAGGAAAGAGAAAATCTGCAAATTTTAAAATGTTTTTTTTTTCAAAAAATTATGTAATTATATTAATAATTCACTTGTGAATTCTTTAAAATTTATATAAAGGAAATTTGTTGATAGCTCGATAAAGAGTCTTAGAAAGCCTATAAAGAATAGTAACAAATAGGTTGGTAGGGAAGGGCACAAGTGGTTCAATCCCTCGGTTCCAAGTTTTTTTTTTTCAATTATTATATTTTTAGTTGCTTTTCGGGTCGACTTTTTGTTGTTGAGATTGGGTTTGAGAACGGTTTCTGGTATGAGTTGGTTTTATTGGGATTTTGGGTCGAGTTTTCATTGGTTTTGAATCAAATTTTAGACTTTCAGTTTAGTTCAGTTTTCACAATTTTTTATCTTAAAAAATTGTGAATCCAACTTTTATTCATGATTCTTGAAATTATGGACCGTGACATATTCATTGTGTAGGTAGAATTGGCTCGATGGGTCAGTTAAACCCATGGGTAAGGGTGGGCGCGGTCAGGGACAGTCCGATTCTGGGATGAAATTGGAACCAGACTGCAAATTTCATTACTTTTTTGTCAGTCCCGAAACTGGAGCCGGGAGGAATCGGTATCGAACCAGGACCAGACCAAAGTTTTCAGTTCTAGTTTCGGTCAAGTTCTTCCCAAAAGTTTAAATTTTTTTTTTTAAAAAAGTGGAAAATAAAATTCGCATATATTAAATTCAACTATCCAACACACTAAATCTAACTATTCAACATTAAAATTAAATCCAACAAACTCAATCCAACATCCACAATAAATAAAAATACTTTAAAATCCAAATTACATAGGGTAAAGTGCAATTTGACACCCAAACTATGGTGAAAATGACAATTTTCACAGTAAACTTCGATAATGGTAAAAAATAACTGTAATGTATGGATAATAGGATAATTCACCCCCTACCGTGCCTATTTTCTGTTAAAATGACATGTTTTCGTCACTGTGCCTATTTTACTACCCGATATGCCCCATCGGCGAAGAGCTCCATCGACGGTGAGCTCTCTCCCCTCACCCTCGCTCTCTTTCTCTCTCATTCCCTCGCTCTCCAACTATCGACAAAAAAAGTATACACAAAAGGTAATCATATCCAATTATCCAACTATATATGCAAATCTAGTTATATACAAAAGGTAATAATATCCAGCTATATATGCAAATCCAGCTATTTACAAAATGTAAAAATATCTAGCTATATATGCAAATCCATATCCAAATCTATATCCATAATCATATCCAACTACATATCTATAATCGAACATTATAAAATCCATATCCAAATCCAAATTCCCAACCATATCCATATCCATATCAACATTATAAAAATCATCGTTACAAAATCATCATCTGCGAATGTGTAATGACCCGTATTTCCAGCAAGATATTGTCCGCCCTGGGGATTGGGCCGCAGCCCAATATCCTCCCCTCACGGCTTTGTTTGGTGAGAACTTCCCGGAAGGTCACCCAACCTGGAATTGCTCTCGCCGAAGCACTTTTAACTTCGGAGTTCTTATGGGATCCGTTGTCAATCGTGCTCCAAAACGCGTCTTACTATGTTGGAAGGGTCTCTTTACATATGTTTCATTTCCACATACTTCCCCAAGCGATGTGGGATTGTGACAACCCCCTTTTTACGACCCGTCACCTTTCGGTTCGCCCGCGCGGACGTACCGCCATCCGGGTTCCGGTTCGTACAGCCATCGTACCATACTTACACATTCGGGTCATCACAATCACCCCCCCTCGGGGGCCCAACGTCCTCGTTGGCCACATTTTCGGTTGGGTATAGGCTGATACCATTTGTAACGACCCGTATTCCCAGCAAGATATTGTCTGCTCTGGGGATTGGGCCGCAGCTCAATATCCTCCCCTCACGGCTTTGTTTGGCGAGAACTTCCCGGAAGGTCACCCACCTGGAATTGCTCTCGCCGAAGCACTTTTAACTTCGGAGTTCTTATGGGATCCGTTGTCAATCGTGCTCCAAAACGCGTCTTACTATGTTGGAAAGGTCTCTTTACATATGTTTCATTTCCACATACTTCCCCAAGTGATGTGGGATTGTGACAACCCCCTTTTTACGACCCGTCACCTTTCGGTTCGCCCGCGTGGACGTACCGCAATCCGGGTTCGGGTTCGTGCAGCCATCGTACCATATTTACACATTCGGGTCATCACAGAATGTATGCTTTGTAACGCCCCTGAACCCACCTGGCTCGGTGCGCTACTATGCTCACACTTACCACGTTTAAACCACCAATACTTTAGTTTTGCTTCCATTCTCTTCCAACTTCACTTCCTAATACAACTTGCTAGGATAACATTAAAACTAACTTTAAACTCTCACAACATACTCTAACTAGAACTACATACGGTATAGGAAAATTTTGGGTGTTACATGCTTGCACTGAAGACTCTTACATAATATAAACAATTAATTGTTAACAACAATTAAATACGATGTAATAAATTGAAAAAGAGAAGAAATATTACTAACTTGGGTTCCGATGCAAGATGAAGAAAAACCAAATAAAGTGTAACGTGATCTTCCTCGTGATGTTGATGTACTGGCTTCCATTCTAGAATCAATGGAGATGGTTGAACTAAATAAAGATTCTGTCAAGAGACCGAATAAAACCAAAATTATGAACTTTGCATGTTTTCAGTCAAGGAACATAGCAGCCAACCAAATACACCAATATTTTCAATCAGTCAAGGAACTAGACCAGCCAACCAAATACACCAATTCAAAAATTAGTTCATTATTGAGATTTCAACAACGTTTGGTTAAACCACAAAAACAACCTAGAAAAACAGTACCGTAGAGTGGGAAGAGAGCGAAAGAATGAGATAGAAAGAGAGCGAGGGCGAGGGGGAGAGAGCTCACCGTCGATGGAGCTCTTCGCCGATGGGGGGTAGAGGCACACGTCGCACATCGTTGAGAAGAGAGGCGAGGGTGAAGGGTGAAGCGGATGATTCAAAACAGACGTAGTACAGGGACATATCGAATAGTAAAATATGACACGTGATGAAAACATGTAATTTTAACGAAAAATGACACGGTAGGGGGTGAATTGCTAATTATCCATACATTATGGTTATTTTTGGCCATTATCAAAGTTTATGGTGAAAATGGCCTTTTTTACCATAATTTGGGGGTCAAATTGCACTTTACCTAATAAAATAATATTTTCAAGATTTTTTTGGTTTTTCAGGATTTTTGCATCTGGATCATGGACTGAACCGTGGATCACGAGATTTGAGATGTGGGAACTGGTCCTTGACCGTTCAACTTGTAGAATCCATCGAAATTGTAACGACTCCTTTTCCCAGTAAGATATTGTCCGCTCTGGGGATTCGGCCGTAGCCCAATATCCTCCCCTCACGGCTTTGTTTGGTGAGGACTTCCCAATCGGTCACCTAACCTGGTATTACTTTCGCCGAAGCACTTTTAACTTCGGAGTTCTTATGAGATCCGTTGTCAATTGTGCTCCAAAACGCGTCTTACTATCTTGGGAGGGTCTCTTCACATATGTTTCATTTTCACATACTTCTCCAAACGATGTGGGATTGTGACGACCCCTTTTTTACGACCTATCACCTTTCGGTTCGCCCGGGCGAACGTACCGCCATCCGGGTTCCGGTTCGTTCATCCATCATACACATACATACACATCCGGGTCATCACAATCAATCCCCCTCGGGAGCCCAACGTCTTCGTTGGCCACATTTTTAGTTGGGTACAAGCTCTGATATCATTTGTAATGACCCCTTTTCCCAGCAAGATATGCCCGCTCTGGGGATTCAGCCGTAGCCCAATATCCTCCCTTCACGGCTTTGTTTGACGAGGACTTCTCAGTTGGTCACCCAACCTGGTACTACTCTCGCCGAAGCACTTTTAACTTCGAAGTTCTTATGGGATCCGCTGTCAATTGTGCTCTAAAACGTGTCTTGTTATCTTGGGAGGGTCTCTTTACATATATTTCATTTCCACATACTTCTCCAAGCGATGTGGAATTGTGACGACCCGTCACCTTCCGGTTCACCCGCGCGGACATACCGCCATCTGGATTTCGATTCGTTCAGCCATCGTACACATTCATACACATCTGGATCATCACAGAAACTGGACCGAATTGTTCGATCTGGTCTGATTCAATACCCAATCTTGGTCTGATTCTACCCACCCCTACGGGTCTAGGCTGTATTCGCCCATAGCATCCCTACAAATAAGTCTACAGCAAATAAATGGATTTGACAAGACAAGAGAGTTGAATCTCTTGAATTGATTAATTAACTATAGTTTTATTTACTTTAAAACTTACAATAATTAATATCTTAAGTCTTTATGCAAATAATAAAAGTTGTCCTATTATTCGATGGTTTTAAAATTTTGATTTTTAAATGTAATTATTATCGAACTCTTAAAGTATTTTATCTTAATTTTTTTTGTCTAGAAGAAGCAATGTTTGGTAAAACCCTAATATATAAATTACAAAAACAAAAGTTTAATTCATGTGGTTATTAATATATTTTATAATATATAGTTCTTGGTAGTGGGCGGCGACCTAAAGATCATTATTTATAAATAATTCAAATGAAGTTAATTAAAAATAATAACTAATTCAAACGAATATATAAATATTAAGATCTACGCATCATAACATTTAAAATTAAGGATATACTTGAAATTTAATTGGAATTAAGTTGAGTGTTAATTACTATTTATTTTATTTTTTATTATTAATTTTAATTTTTTAAATAAAATTGTAAATTTTTTTTGTGCTTTATCACACAATTCTGGATTCAATATAGTAATAAAATTAAAAGAGTTAAATAAATAAATAGTAGGTAAATATTCATATTTATAATTAAAGTTTGTTTTAATACCAAGACAAATTCTATTTTTTTTGTAAAAGTAACATTCAACTTTTAGTTGTCAATAATTTGATCATTATAGTCAATTTATCCGTTAAATTCAACATATGCATGTCGTATTTTTTATTTAATAAGATATTTTAACTAAATTTCTTTTTAAATTCTTTTGAGAGACCGACAATTGGCGACAACTGAATGGATACAAGAGTTCGACACAATGAAATTGGTATATCTTGATCTGATTACTTAAATTTTAATGAAATTGAAAGAACCCTTGTTCGTTAAATTATTATTCCGTTTTGACAATTAATAAGAAATACAATTATATAATAATTTAAACGACAAAGAATAAATAATGGGCTAAATTTTACAAACTTGTATTTATTTATTAAAAAAGATATTATAAAAAATATTTGTTTATTTATTTATAATGTCATAAATTTTGATGGGTAACTCCAAATTGCGAACGTCAACATGAGTGTCGAGTGACATAATACAAAAGGAAAGAGAAAATCTGTCAATTTTTTGATAGAATAATAAAATGTTTTTTTTTTTCAAAAAATATATATTAATAATTCACTCGTGAATTCTTTTAAATTTATAGAAAGGTAATTTGTTGATAGCTCGACCAAGAGTCTTAGTAAGCCTATAAAGAATAGTAACAAATAGGTAGGTAGGGGTGGGCACAAGGGGTTCAATCCCGGTTCGGTTCTAAGTTTGTTTGTTTGTTTTTTTAAATTATTATATCTTTGGTTGCTTTTCGGGTTGGCTTTTTATTGTTGAGATCGGGTTTGAGAACGGTTTCAGGTATGAGTTGGTTTTATTGGGATTTTTAGTCGGGTTTTAATTGGTTTTGAATCAAATTTTTGACTTTCAGTTTAGTTTAGTTTTCACAGTTTTTTATCCTAAAAAATCGTGAATCCAACTTTTATTCATGATTCTTGAAATTATGGACCGTGACATATTCATTGTGTAGGTAGAATTACCCTGATGGGTCAGCTAAACACACGGGTAGGGATGGGGGCGGTTCGGTTCTGGGACGGAATTGGAACCTGACCGCCAATTTCAGGACTTTTTTGGGGCGGTCCGGTTCTTTGACGGAATTGGAACCTGACCGCCAATTTCAGTACTTTTTTGTTTGTCCCAAAATCGAAATCGGGAAGAATCGGTACTGAACTGAGACCGGACCAAAATTTTCGGTCCAGTTCTTCTCAAAAGTTTAAATTTTGTTTTTTTTTTCAAAAAAAGTGGAAATAAATCGAAAAAATGAAAAATTAAATCTACATATATTAAATTCAACTATCCATCCAACGTTAAAATTAAATCCAACACACTAAATCTGTAACACCCGGCCTTTTTGCATGTAATCATTTTCCCGAACCATTTCTCGGGATTAATTTAATATGAATGCAATATATGTTTTGTTGGAAAACTAAACTAATGTTTAACTAGGCATAACACTAAGTTTAAAACCAATAGAAGGGCAAATTAGGAAGAAATTAAGGTTGGTGGGAGAAATCAAATGGATGATTGACATGTGGCAGCTTGTTGAAGAAGTTAAGTTCTTCCTCCTACGTGAAACCCTTATTCTTTCTTTTCTCGGTTTCCTAGCTTCTTCTCTGTTTCTTCTTTCCTGGCGATTTTGACAAAGCACCAACACTTTGTTTCCGCGCTTTTCTTCTATTTCCTTCAACCAAGGTAATCATCTACGGGAGTTATAGATTTTGGACAAGTTTAATGCGAGTTTTCACTGGGGTTTAGGGTTATTAATTCCGTGAAAACTCACTGTTTTGGATGAAAATACGTTAGTGTGTTTTCCTAAAGAGTTGAAATGAGCTTGCTGCATATTCTACAAGTTATTTGTTAGCATTTGCAGCTTGCTTAATTTCACTACATTGCAGCAAACAGGTTCGAGTATTTCCGAGACTTTCCAGCTGACTGCATCGAGGAAAACAGGTAAGTTCATAAGCATAGATCCGGCCCTTAAGGCCCTACATCAAGGAGGTACTAGGTTTTCTGTTCTGTCGGGTTGTTTTGGGTAGAAGAGTTAGAGTTATGTTCTGAAACGTCTGGCTTTGATTTATCTTCTGCTGTCTAATGTGTTATTCTGTTATCTGTCAGTTAAAGTTCAGGCACCGTTCATGCATGCACTGTTTTCCTGAAAATTCATGCAAAACCGATTTCTGTACACTGTTTGAAATTAATAAGATAAAATCCGACTGAAATGTACCAGGTTAAGTGTGGGACGGGGACTGGCCCCTCTGGTTTTATCCCTCCCTGGAAATCTGAAAATATTGTCCCTGGCAAGGACCCTCTGGTTTTATCCCTCCCTGGGAATCTGAAAACTGCCGTGCCTGATAGTGCACCTACTGAACCAGTTCCCCTATAAGCCCCACTTAATTCTTCTGCCACTGTAATGTAATGTTCTGTTCTGTCACTGAATTTCTGAAAGTACATGCATTGCATATGCACCACTGCATTCTGATTATGTCCTTACTGAGTTTTAGACTCATAGGTGAACTCTCTGATGTAGGTACTGAACCTGAAACCGAGGACCTTGTTCCTCAAAATGACGATCTGATGTAATTGGTGGATCGAGCTCACAGGGTGGTTGTTGCAGTCAGACATGTTTCTGCTCTGAGGTTTCAGTTTTTAAGTAAAGTTTATGTCTGTAGGTTTTACTGAACTCTGGTGTTTTGTTTCAAAGTCTGGATTTTTGTTAGAAATCTGATTTATGTATAGGTTTTGTTGGTGTATTCTAAAACCTCTGTATTTGACAGTTGTATTTATGTTTTGAAATGTATTGAAATCATTCTGGAACTGCTGGAATCTTTTATCCGTTTGTGCATGGATGACCTCTAGTTTTAGAGCTGTCCACGCAATCTGCTTTTTTTGTTTCTGACAATTGTAAAGCATGTTCTACAACTCTTATGCCCTCTATTTGTACTGTATTTGACAATTAAAAGAGGTCTTCTGGTATTCTGGAATTTGTTTGGGATATTCTTTGATAATCTGTGCATGGATTGTCTCTGGTTTTGGAATAATCAATGCAGTTGTTTTCTTGATCTTCTGTTAAGTTTTCTAACTTCTGTCATGTTCCCATGCATGTTTTAAAACTATGTTTAGAATCGGGTTCGAGGGTTTGAAGCCCTTATGCCTTCTGTTTGAGGTTTTCTGTTCCTAGGACTTTCTGTTAAAAATTGTTAAGTTTCACCTTAGAAACTATATCATCCGATCACGTCCACCGCTGCCCGCTGCCCGTTTTAGAAGTCACATCCACCGGTAAGTGTAAAATCCAAGTCCACCGCTGCCCGTTTCCTTCTGTTAAATTACATCCTCCGGTTGACGTCACCCAAGTCTTCCGCCAGTGTAATTACATCTTCCGGTGACGTCATCTGTCTTGTCCTATTCGACATCCACCGCCAGCTAAAGTCTTCCGCCCAGTTTATTCCCAGTCCTGTCTGTATCTTCCGGTTGACGTCACCCATCCTCCGGTTGACGTCATCTATTTTGTCTTATTCGACATCTTCCGCCCAGCCTATTTACAGTTTTTGCCTACATCCACTGGTGACGTCATCCATCTTCCGGCTGACGTCATCATCTCACCCGGCTCTGTCTGTTGTCATTACCTCTTCCGATGACGTCATTACCTCTTCTGATGACGTCATCCACTGATTTCTCCTCCGATTCAGTTTAAAACTGCATCTTCCGGCTGACGTCATTCAAGCCTTCCGCTGCTCCTCTAAACTAAGTCTTCTGTCAGCTATTCGCCCCAGCTCTTCCGCCAACGTTTCCTGTTTCCTCCTTCGCCAGCCTTATGCTAATTTCTGTTCTGTTATCCATTATTGAAACCTGTTTTAAATTTCTACACCTGAGAACTCTCTCTCTTCCTGTAAAGGCTTTCTGTTACTCACTGTATTTTCTCCCCTCTGTAAAGCTATGCTCTTCTAGGGTTTTCATTGATAGTGCATGTTTCCTGTCATTCGATTCTGTTCTCTGTTAAAGTTTTAAAAGTTCAGTCGTTAATGTTTTCTGTCTTTCTGTTTCTGTAATTCTGTCTGCCCCTAGTTTAAAAGTATTATGTTCACAAAAAAAATAGTCACCGTTTTCCGTACACTGTCCCGGAGTGATGGCTCCGATCCCGGACTCCGATCGAGTTCCGGTTTCGGGTCGTCACAAAATCTAATTGTCCAACATTAAAATTAAATCAAACAAACTCAATTCAATATCCATAATAAATAAAAATACTTTAAAATCTAAATTAAATAGTATTTTCAAGATTTTTCTGATTCTTCGAGATTTTTGCATCCGAACCATGGACCGGACCATGGATAACAGGATTTGAGATATGGGAACCAATCCTTTACCGTGCAACTTGTAGAACCGACTGAAATTGGACCGAATCTTTCGATCTGGTCCAGTCCCACGATCTCGATCTGGTTCTATCCACCCCTACCCGTGGGTTTAGGCTGTATTCGCCCATAGCAATAGCATCCCTACAAATAGGTCTTCAGCAAATAAAAGGAATTGACAAGACAAGAGAGTTGAATCTCTTGAATTGATTAATTAACTATAATTTTATTTACTTTAAAAATTACAATAATTTTAATTTTTAGATTTAATATCTTAAGTCTTTATGCAAATAATAAAAGTTGTCCTATTATTCTATGGTTTTAAAATTTTGATTTTTAAATGTAATTATTATCGAACTCTTAAAGTATTTTATCTTAATTTTTTTTTATCTAGAAGAAGCAAAGTTTGGTAAAACCTTAATATATAAATTACAACAATAAATTAAAGAATTTAATAATGCATAATATAAGGTGTTACAATTTAGAAATGTGAAAAGAACGCAAGTACTATATTATATAACTCCAATAATGCAGACCAAATAAAAGAAGGCTTTCAAATCAATCCATAATTTTTTTTTTTTTTTTTAAAAGCTGAAATAAAGTAGAATGCTTTTAATCTCCAATTTTAGAACCTTTGTCTAAATTGGTAGCACCTTTCTTTTACCATTATTCATTTCAATTGTCATGTCTAATGTGTGTCAATAGACGATAAACGAAATGACCAAGTTGAGTCGAGTTAAAGTTAAACGAGCCAATGTGCTATAACCAGTCTGCTCGTTTAACACTTGTGTGTATTAAAAATTAAATGAAAAATAAAATTATTTTGCCCAAAAGCTTATTTATTAAGATTTAAATTAAAAATAAAGTTATTTTACTGACAAAAATGTAACGACCCATTTTCCTAGCAAGAAATTGTCCGCTCTGGAGATTGGGCTGTGATCTAGTATCCTCCCCTCACTGCTTTGTTTGACGAGGACTTCTCAGTCGGTCACCTAACCTGGTACTACTCTTGCCAAAGCACTTTTAACTTCGGAATTCTTATGGGATCCGTTGCCAATTGTACTCTAAAACGCATCTTACTTTTTTGGAATGGTCTCTTTACATATGTTTCATTTCCACATACTTCCCAAGCGATGTGAGATTATGACAACCCCCACATTACGACCTACCCCCTTCACCGGCCTTTTTCCCTCGCGGACGCACCGCCATTCGGGTCCGGATCCAGTATACGGGCCAGTCGTGCACATATGGGTCATCACAAAAAAAAAAAATCAAAGAATAAAAAAGTATGTTCAAATATATTTTTATGGTTATGAAATTTTGCAGTCATAAATCCCAAATGCAATTTTCTTAGATAAAAAAAGATTTTTGTTCATAAATATATGTGTAGAATTAAACGTATAGATAATGTTACAAATAATAAAATCACAACCAAAAGAAATATCAACACTAGAAATTAACGTGGCTCAGACAATAAATCCTACATCCACGAACGAACCCTAGAATCTCGTTTATTTGATGATCAAAGAATATAATGTTTTACAGAAAAATACAACTTCTCGAAACTAAAACAGAACAGAACACATAAAACATAAATTCAAAAACAATTTCAGCAAACCCTCTTAAGCGAAGACCGACCATGAGTCCTTCAAGATCGCCTCTTTTCTCCCATTTCCTTCGTCGTCAAAAGAGAACTCTCTTTGTCGAACCCCTCGGTAAAAAAAACATAAAATGCCCTAGAAAATTGATGCAAAATAATATACTTGGGTTGATAAGACCGGAACGGAAAAAAATAGAATAAACCAGTGAATCGAGAATAAACCTTTAAACCGAGATTTGAGCCAACATTCACAATATGCATATAGTTTTAGATGATCGATGACATATTTTCAAAATAATCTCACTTTAAATATATATATTGATGAGTAAATTCATTAAATTTAAGGCTTAAGTGCATAAAAAAGCCTCAAGTTTGGGAAAAGGGCAAAAAAAAGCTCGAAGTTTAGAAAAGGCAAAATAAAGCTCTGCGGGGGACCGATCACCCCCCGCAGAGGGTGAGGCGGGTACCCGCCTCCTCACGCGGGTACCCGCCTCAATGGGTGGTCCAGCGGGTATCCGCCGACCACCCGCAGAGGGTGAGGCGGGTACCCGCCCCACCCACAGTGATTTACAGACATTTTAACCCTAAAATGTCTGTAAATCCCTAAAATGTTTACCCTCCTCCTCGCCGCAGAAGCTCGCCCCTGAACCCCGACGACCACGACGCCCAACCCAACTCCGACGCCCCTAAACCCGACCACCACCACGCCCTAGTTACGCCGACCTCCTTTATTAATTCGTCAGTGCTTCTTTTTTTCTTCCAAATATTTCTTCCTTATCCTACTCTGTTAATCTTTCGCTTGCTTTGATTGCTTCGCTTATTACTGAGTATATTGATTTAATTGGAGATGAGGCTTGTGGTATTCGATGTGAACTGGTTGTTCGGACATTTTTCTCGTTGATTTGCTTTGTTGTTCTTTCCAATGTTTTTTTGGTTGCAAATTCTGGAGTATTGTTGCTTCGTTTGTTTCAATGCTGAAAAGTTACGTTATTTCGTGCTCAGATATGATATTATACTTCACTTTGAAACTAAATTTTCTGTTATGTTTCCGTAACTTGTATTAATCTGTTTGCCATTACATTTTGCTATGAATTGGTGCCATTACATTTTGCTATGAATTTTACACAGCAGAATGTCGAAAATTTTTCTGGTGTTGGGTTATTTTATTTCTTAACTTTGTATCATATTTGTGTTTTGTCATTGTTTGTTTAGTGTTCGTGGACATTTTCTACCTCTTTTAGTGGTGTAGAATTAGAAAACAAATAGGATAGAAAACATTTGGATTATGTCTGTTGGAAAACATAATTCTATTCTCCGATGCAATATTTTTTTTTTGTTTAATGAGTGTGAAGGCGAGGTTGAGTTCTTTATTCGGTGACAACTGCTCAATTCTCTATTATGGATAAATCTAGGGTAGACATAGTAAATTAAAGATCAAACTTTGAGTGTCACTTTTACATTGTTCACTGGTTTATTCATTTATCATTTATCATTATCCATTTATCATTTATCATTTATTTCTTTGAAAAGCTGAGTACCATATTTGTGTTTTGTTGATTGGTTGTTTAGTGTTCGTGTACATTTTCTACCTCTTTTAGTTGGTGTAGAATTGGAAAACAAATAGTATAGAAAACATTATGTTCCTGTCTCTTGGATTATGTCTCTTGGAAAACATCATTCTCCGATGCAATTTTTTTTTTGTTTCATGAATTAATCAAGTTAATTAGAAACAATTGACTTGTTTGTGGTAGGTTTTGAAACGTTGTTATTTGAAATTTATATTTGTTGAAACTATATTCCTTTTTTTTTTTTGTAGACAATGGATCCAAGAAGATTTACCGATTTAAATGAGCAAAGAAATTTTGATGTTGATATGGATTGGAATTTGCATACTAATAATGAAGAAATTGATGCGTATTCGACATCTGTAACTCTAGACGAGGAGCTGCGAACACCGATTGGATCGGATGTTGATGAGGTAGAAAGCTTACCGGTATGTGAAGAAAATTCAAAGGATTTTAGTTTGGGAAGAAAATATAGTTTTATAAAAGAAATTAAAAAGGAGATAGAACTATATTCTTTGAAAGAGGGTTTCGACATCACATTTGTCCAAAGTGACACTAAGCGACTGACAGCTAGATGCGCAGACGGATGTCCTTGGCGACTGCATGCATCGAAGATTAAAGACGAGGAGACCTATCAAATAAAGACTTTGGTCAATTCTCACAACTGTGCGAGGGTAGTTGAGAATCGAAATGCTAGAGCAAAAATTCTTGCAACTCATTATCTTGATAGATTTAGAAGTCAACCTATGTGGGCTATCCCTTCCATCATCGAGACAGTCAGGAAAGATCTCACTGTCAATATTACGCATGATATTGCCAAAAGAACAAGGAGCATAGCCCGAACACTAAACGAAGGCCATGGCGACGAAGAGTACAAACTAGTCTGGTCTTACGCATCAGAAATATATAGATCAAATCCGGGCAGCACATTAGCAGTACATACTTACGATACAGGCAGTACTTTAATGATATGTCAAAGAGTATACATGTGCATGTGTGCTTCCAAGGCAGGTCTGCTGCAGCACGGACGCCCTGTCATCTGTTTGGATGGTTGCCATCTAAAGGGCTCGTGTCCCGGCCAATTACTCACGGCCGTCAGTATTGATGGCAACGATGGAATATATCCAGTTGCCGTTGCCAACGTTGAAAAAGAAACCGAGGAGACCTGGACGTGGTTTTTGGGAATTTTGAAGCAAGACCTGAATATGGGATCGGGCGAGAACTGGACAATTATTTCGGATCGTCAAAAGGTATAATTCATTTTCAATTGTTATATAATTATATTGTTGCTAGTTTTGACTCGGTTTTTATTTCAAATATCAGGGGTTGCGGAATGCTGTTGAGACCGAATTTCGTTACGCCGAACACCGATTCTGCCTACGACATATGTATCTAAATTTCAAAAGTCTCTTTCGGGGCAAAAAGTACAGAGAGGCGATGTGGAAAGCGGCAAGGGCCCCCACCAAGCATCATTTCGAAATAGAAATGAGAAAAATATGTCAGTTAAACTCGGAAGCCCACGCATGGCTTCAAAGGGAAGAGCCTAGACATTGGGCTAGTTATGCATTCTCTTCGATCTCTAAGTGCGATATAAGCTTGAATAATTTGTCGGAGGCATACAATGCAGTTCTATTGCCTGCCAGAGACAAACCGATTATCACCATGTTCGAGACAATACGAAAGGATTTGATGGCTCGTATTGTCAAAAAGTTTGAGAAGATGGCTCAATCAACAGACATTCTATGTCCCCGGATAAGTAAAAAGCTTAAGGATCTACAAATTTTAGCTCGAAACTGGAGTGCTCAGTTAGCAGGAGATGCACGATTTGAGGTCAGCAACGGTTCTGAACAATACAAGGTCGACATGAATATGGGTGTGTGTGAGTGCACTAGATGGGAGTTGACCGGAATCCCTTGTGTCCACTCCATTCCCTGCATTAATAAAATGAGAGTGGAACTGGAAAGGTACGTGCATCCCTACTATCACCGGGTGACTTATATGCAGATGTATTCACATTTTATTCAACCCATGAACGGCCCACAAATGTGGCCGGCTATGACGGCACTCATGCCGCCCAGAAGACATCGCCAACCTGGTAGGCCGAAAAAGAAAAGAGTGCGGGATGTTGACGAACCATCGAGTTCGAAAGTTAGTAAGAAGAACTCGAAGATGACGTGTGGCATATGTCGGCAGAAAGGGCATAACATTCGTACTTGTCCTCACCGGGGATCCACTTCTGACGCTGCTGCAGCTGACACGTTTATGGGTTTTAATGAATTTGAGGGGACGCAAGAATCTGCGACGCGAGATCGAGGTAGAAATTAGTGAATGTAAGTATACGGCCGAGAAATAGAAATATGAAACAAGAACCTGATTCATAAGGTTTGATGAAGCAATAAATAAAATGAAATTAAGAAAAATATAATCATGGGTTCTAGTTGTCATTTATTATCCAAGCAATCTTCACAAACAATCTCATTTAGTCAACTATCATCATAACTTACTTATAACAATATTGAATCCTAGTCCCGACATTTGGAACCAACAAAATATTCAAAATCATAGAAACAAGAAAACACAAACATAGTCTAGAGAATAAAAGCTACTTTACATCCACAAGCTGGCACCAATTCATAGCAAAATGTAATGGCAAACAGATTAATACAAGTTACGGAAACATAACAGAAAATTTAGTTTCAAAGTGAAGTATAATATCATATCTGAGCACGAAATAACGTAACTTTTCAGCATTGAAACAAACGAAGCAACAATACTCCAGAATTTGCAACCAAAAAAACATTGGAAAGAACAACAAAGCAAATCAACGAGAAAAATGTCCGAACAACCAGTTCACATCGAATACCACAAGCCTCATCTCCAATTAAATCAATATACTCAGTAATAAGCGAAGCAATCAAAGCAAGCGAAAGATTAACAGAGTAGGATAAGGAAGAAATATTTGGAAGAAAAAAAGAAGCACTGACGAATTAGGGAGAAATAAAAGGAGGTCGGCGTAACTAGGGCGTGGTGGTGGTCGGGTTTAGGGGCGTCGGAGTTGGGTTGGGCGTCGTGGTCGTCGGGGTTCAGGGGCGAGCTTCTGCGGCGAGGAGGAGGGTAAACATTTTAGGGATTTACAGACATTTTAGGGTTAAAATGTCTGTAAATCACTGTGGGTGGGGCGGGTACCCGCCTCCTCACGCGGGTACCCGCCTCACCCTCTGCGGGTGGTCGGCGGATACCCGCTGGACCACCCATTGAGGCGGGTACCCGCGTGAGGAGGCGGGTACCCGCCTCACCCTCTGCGGGGGGGTGATCGGTCCCCCGCAGAGCTTTATTTTGCCTTTTCTAAACTTCGAGCTTTTTTTTGCCCTTTTCCCAAACTTGAGGCTTTTTTATGCACTTAAGCCTTAAATTTAATATAATTTTACGTATTGATCACGTGTTATTGTTTAATTATTGAATTTTAAAATAAAAAGCCCGTATGACTAAAGCCCATAAATCGCTCTGGCGATCCGCGTGTTAAGGCCACCATCATCCGCGATGCACCGCCACACACAAAAATATTATCGCAGATTCTGGAGGAATAGGCGCGAACGAACTGAAGAGAGCGAAGATGTTGAGATTAACGACGAAGAAGATTTTAGGGTTTGCGTTGCCGGAGGTTTCGTCGCCTTCCGCTCAAATCCTACCTCGATTCTATCACGAGCGAGTTATTGATCACTACAATAACCCTCGCAATGTTGGATCGTTTGACAAGAATGATCCGACGGTTGGCACTGGCCTCGTCGGTGCACCGGCCTGTGGCGATGTCATGAAGCTTCAGATCAAGGTTGACGAGAAGACTGGGAAGGTCGTCGATGCTTGTTTCAAGACCTTTGGCTGCGGTTCGGCTATTGCTTCTTCTTCATTAGGTATGCGATTTTCGCTTTAATTTATTTGTTTTTCGTAGCTTTATTAGTCTAATGGGCTTAGGATTGGGGAATAGAATCGTATTTGTAGGGAAATTCGTTCGAATCGCTTACTTGTTTAGGAAATGTTTTTAATTTAATATGGTATATCTTTGAGTAATTTAAATGTTCTTTTCTATAATATTTCTCCTCCTCACCGCTGTGGATCTAATTTCCTTTTGTTTAATTGTCCCATAAATTGAAAGAGGGCGTGATAACTGCTTCATTATATAAGTATTTAGGTATAATTTCAAACCCAACCTGAATTCGTTGGAAATCCTTGTCCACCAAACTGATACAGGACTGATTGTTTATAAGTAGTAAACCAATCCTTTATGATGAAAGATTGGTATTGTTGAGAACATTTTTGGTGGTTCAATTTGTTACAACCCTAGAATGTCTTTGTAGTGATTCACGTTCATTGATGATAGAACATATAGATGATAGTCATCCCAGCAGGAATAATAGTTGAGCCAACATTGAGGTTTTGGAAGCTTTGGATTGAATTTAATACAGGGGTTGGTTTGGTTTTTTCACTGATTATAATGGTCATCTCTAATTGATTTTCTTTCTCATCTCTCAGCTACTGAAATGGTAAAAGGTAGACCGATGGAAGAGGCCTTATCAATTAAGAACTCGTAAGTTTTTATCTCTACATATTGTGTTTTATTGATTTACTAATATCTCTGCAGCTGTTCATGTGAACCCACCACTCCGGAGATTTTTTAAGATCGCCAACACCTACAAGAAGCATGTTTTTATACTATCATCTTTGAGATTTTTCAATGTCATGGTTGGTCAAATCCTTAGGAAATAACATAATATTCTTTTGAAGGATCGTCCAATGAAGAGTTGACTGCTTGTTTAATTTACATGGGAAGCCGTTTTCAAAAGTCAGTTCCATTAAATGTTTAGGAGTCCACCTTTTATGTTTTTCTTTGGTGGCTGTGTTGTTGGTGAAATCTTATCAAATCAATGATGACCCTTTTGTTGTTCTTGCGATTGTTTCTAGCTCGCTATCTTTTTATGTCAATATTTGTATTGATTGAAAATGGTATTATTCTTCCACAGATCTTTGTAAATAAGAATGCGTTTTCACATAGCTTGGTGTTTTTGATGCAGTGAGATTGCAAAACACCTCTCTCTTCCACCTGTAAAGTTGCATTGCAGCATGCTAGCTGAGGATGCCATCAAAGCAGCCGTTAAAGACTACGAAGCTAAGCGTGTTAAAAGTGCAGGAAGCAGAGAGTCCACACCCGTGGAGGAGGCTGCCACTGCTTGATTATGTGGGTTTGTGACTGTAAATGATGTTTAAATTATCAGCCTGCTGAATATTTGCTTCGCCCATCTGTACTCTCTTGTTTTCTTTTTTCTTGAGTTTGTTTTTTGTTTTTTTTAAAACTGTATTGTAATTATAGGTAATAAGTTCAGTACCAAGAAATGTTTTGAAGTTTTATTTTTATCAAACTCTTAGAATCTTAGACTACTTTCAAGTTTAAGACACCATTTGAGGAGCTATTTTACTCAAAGTTGCACAAGGGAAATGTCATACCTGGAAGATCAACAATTCTTAGTTGACTATCTATTGACTATCGTACTTGGCTTAGTAGCTTAAGATGATGAACTGTCGGAAAGGATTGTTTTTGAAACTGTTTTGAAAAACCTTATCAAATGTTCAAATAGTGATTCTATGAAGAATAATATTGTGTTTATCTTTTAATTATACTTTTTGATTCTTATAATTTTATTCATTAATTTGTATAATTAATGATTTATTTTAATTATTTGTGATTTATTATTATAATTGCACTAATCATGACGGAATTAGAAGGTAAAATTAGAGGTTAATCGGGTTGTATGAATTTAAAGGTGAGTTTATTAAATTCTTAATTCTCCTGATTTTATATTTTGATTTTGTTTTATTATGTTGAAAAATAACCCCTATTTTTTTTTTTTAATCTAATAATGTTAAGTTATGTTGTAACTATCGGATTCCTCGATTGACAATTGAAGACTTCAATTTTTGTGACTTGATTTTGGGTAAAAGTATGCAAAAATAAATTATTTTCACGAATAAATTTCTGAACAATAAGTATTTTAAGAGTTATTTTTCTTTTTTCATTTGATTCTTTTTAATTCAAGGATTTTTTTTTTTCATTTCTTAGTTTCATGTCGGGTGGAAGTCTCACGTTGGCTTGTGATTTTAATTTTCCTCTTTAATAAAAAATAATTTAATAGTAATAATATTCTATTTTCATAATTTAATATTAGATGTGGTGGTTAATTATTTTAATTTGATCACTTTAAAATTAATATAAATTAAATTAAACTTTAATTTTGAAATTTAAATCCAAATCATGAATTTTGAAATTCTTTCCATTTGAATAATATATTTTGTTAAATTATAACATTTACTAAAACGAGACTCTACTATTTTGCGTTGATTGAAACCAAATCAAACTGATGTTAAAGACGAATTAAATTCATCGATCCGACCGAAAATCAATGAGAACTAAACCTAAGAAAACTGAAAAAGTGAGTTCGAGGATCACACGATACAAAGCTAATTAAAAAAAAAGTATCGATTTAAGTTTAATGAATCTCAAAGTTGAAATTAGAAATTGATAGGGGTGAGCATGGTCCGGTCCGGTCCGGTTTCAAGATTGTATCGGACCGGACCGTGGGATTTGGGATTTTTATCCCCAAGCCTAGAACCGGCCCGACAAGAGATCAGGACCAGACCAGACCAGACCAAAAGTTTCGGTCCGGTCCCGGTCCGGTTCAGGTTTCTCCCATTATAATGCTGAATTTTGTTTTTTTATTTAAAAAATAAAAAATTTCAATATTGCATACAAATTTTTTTTCTAATATAATCAACATAATAAATATCTATATTTAAATATATTAAAAGTAATATATATTAAGTCAACTATCTATGTTTAAAATTAAATCTAAGAAATTCAATCAAACTAACTATGATTAAAATAAAATCTAACAAGATAAAATAAATTCAATATCCAAATGAAATCCAACTATTTAACATAAAAACTCAATTCAACTGTTCAAAATTATAAGGATGTTCTTGTTAACAATGAACTTAACAGAAACTAGTTTTAATGTTGGACAATTTGGTTCCTTAACCGACAATTAAATTAAAAACGTAAAAATGTAAAAGGAACTAGGAAGGGTTCGGTTCCACGGTACAGGTTCGGGATTTTAGTACCCGGACCGAAGACCGGACCAAACCAGATGGGAATTCATCTGGGAGGACCGGTCCCGGACCAAGAAATCGAGAGGACCGACTGAAACTGGACCGAAACCATTGGTCCGGTCCAGTTCTTGGGAGGCGGTCCGGTCCTGCTTACCCCTAGAAATTGAGGATTTAAGTTTAATATGATCTGAAATTCTGGGTATAAATGGTATGTTCCTAAAATTGGGTAAAAAAGATATTTTTATGACCTAAAATATTACAGTCGGATCAAAAAGATCAGCGGTGGAAACTCATTGTGGGCAAAAGAAATGTCTGTGGAAGGGGGCCATATTTGAGAAAGTTATAAGCTTTCTTCGCAATCTCACTTCTGAATCCAGTTCATGACCACTTTCCCAACTTTCCAGTTTCCCCCTGAATTTGTTCTTGTTCCTCATCATTATCCTTCTCCATCTGCCTTGATTTTGTTTTTTCTCTAATCTCTACGCTCGCTATCTTTTGGCTCTGACCTCATTGATCACATTTTTGTCTCTTCCACCTCGGCAAAATCGATCGCAGCCAGGTTCGACTGAGTGGGAACAAGGGCGAGTTTCCCCCTTTTTTTGTTTATCTTTACTGGGTTTTATGGAAATTTGTATATTTGTCTTTTGTTTGCGAGTTTGCTTTGCGAGAAGCGATGAAGATTTTATTTATTTTTTTTTTTTAAATGCTATGTTTCATCAGTCGCTTAGACGTACCCTTTTCTTTTGTAGGGAGCTCATTTGCTATTTGGTTGAGAATGGATAACCCTGAATCTCCACAAGCTGTAGACGTTGAAAATGCAGGAGAAAAAAACCTAGAATCATGCGGGTTTTCTGAGGTGTGTTTTATTGAGTTAGCTGGGACTGCTGAAAATGGAAAAATGGTCAATGTTTGTAATAAGGACGAGAGTGGGAATGTAGACGAAGAAGAAATCAAATTTGTGAAAGAAATAGATAGTACTACAAGTAGATGTTTTACTGCGTGTATGGATGGAGTGGCGAATGAGCTGAAGTGTGAGAAACATAATGAGTTGGAGAAGGTCTGTTTGAGCGATGGTGGTGACGTTGATTGCAAAAACGAGTCTGAAATTGGAACCGAGAAGATTGTGGAGATAAAACACGATGAAGTTGATCTCGAAGGAGATGATTCTGCTATGAAGATTGAAGTTTCTGGAGATGGTTTATCACTATTTGTTGATTTTTCCAATCTTAATGATGATGTGTTAGATTCTGAGAAGATATCAAGTGAAAATATATCAAAAGAAGATATGGAGAAAATGAATGTTGTCGACAATGGAGATCATAATTATGATTTTTCTGAGGGTGATATAGTGTGGGTAAAGACCAAAAACCAGAAATGGTGGCCTGGAAGGGTAGCTTCTGTGGATATTTCTGCTGCTGCTGCTGACGAAAGTGGCTCTTTACTCGTCGAGTATTTTGGAAGCAGCAATGTCACAAAGTGCTTGCCTTCTCAATTAAAGCCTTTACAGGAAGATTTTAAGCTCTTATCAGAGAATAACAAGTCGAGGCGTTTCATTGGAGCCTTAGAAAAAGCCACGAATGAGTTTGGCAGGCTTATAAGATTGGAGATGATTTGTTCTTGCGTCGAGGATGGTATTCAGAAGGAAATAGGTTCATTGCCGTCGCACAAATCTAGTGTACTTGGTAAATTCTCAGTCAGTCATTTTGAACCAGCCTTATTCTTAGCACATCTCAGGAGCATTGCACAGGGTGGATCTGTATCTGAAGATCTTGAGTTAATCATCATGCAGTATCGTTGTACAGCCATTTACTGTTCAATGGGATATCTCCAATTACCTTTGCATCAACTCTATGACACAAGTGATGAAGGAGACAGTTCACTTGATACTTCTTCGATCAGTGCAGAAGAAAAAGAGGAAATCAAATCGAAATCTAGAAAGAGAAACAGAATCAATGACATTGAAGAACTTGAGTTGAGTGAATTGGATTCTACTTGTAGGGAGCTGGATGATGGATGCTCTAAGAAAAAAGAGCATGTCTCCGAGCCAAGAGAGCGGAAGAGGAGCAAATATTTGTCATATCCATACATAAACTGGGGCCAGATCAGCATGCCAGCTGAAACCGAAGACTGTAGTGCCAGGAAAGTTCCCCATGGAAGTGTGCAAGAGACAATAGATGATAACTCCATTCCTGGGTCTGATTTTGTTACAAATAGAAGTGGCAATAAGTTCTGGAGCAAGTGGTATAAAAAATTCTCAACTGGGAGTGATGTTTTCGGTAATTCTGAATCAATTAACATGTCGTCTGCTGACTTTCTATCTGAGCTTCGATTTATAGCTTTAAATTGTCTGTATCCAAGTAAAAACCAAAATTTTGTTTCGGTTGGATGGTTCTTTTCCAGATTTAGAATCTCAGAATTTCATGATGAGTCGACCTACAGTGGTGAGAATGTAGATATTGCTGCTGAATCATGTCCAAGGAGTACGCTGGTTGACATCAAACTTTCTTCTGCTAGTAAATCTGAAGATAAGAAAAGAAAGAGACAAGCAAGTTTAAAAAATGAAGCAGGATGCAATCCTATTTCTGACAAGGAAGAATGCAAATCTAAAGATGAGGGAAGGACTATGTCCCTTTCTGGCTTATCAGAAGTCACCATTAATATTGCTCCCAGTAGTTCACTGATAAAAGATTCTTTGGAGATTGGTCCTCACAATGCAAGTGGTAAGCCGAAGTGGAAGAAGCGGAAGGGGGAAGCATCTTCGGTTAATGAACTGTCTAAACAGAGAACTTCCATACCCGATTTAAATGGAGGTCATGGAAAACCTGAGAGGAAGAAAAGACAGAAGATGGGTGTTACTTCAGAGCATTCAATCGTTACTTCTGAGTTGTTAAATGTGAATCAAAGGAGCAATGAAGGATCATTTGTCATAGATTTACAGGGTACTCCTTCATATTTTTCAAGAAAACACGAAGATCAATCGACCAGGTCTGCTTCTGGAGTTCCAGATTTAAATGGAACTGACGTTGAATGTAGCTTGCAGGGAAAGGATATTCAAGATAGTAATGCCAGTCAATCACTTAGTAAGAAGGAAAAGAGAGAATGCGAAGCTTTTTCGGGAGATCAGAAAATTGATTCAGCTCAAAAAAGACCAGTTATCAATACAGATTCTGATACAGTCGGGCGTAATGGAGGACTAGCTACCATTCTGTTAACATTCTCCCCAGAAGCTCCCACTCCTTCGAAGGAAGAGCTAATCACTACATTCGGCAAATTTGGCCCATTGCGAGAATCAGAGATTAAGTTTACCGATTCTTCAAATGCTCTAGTTGTATTCACGAAAGATGGTGATGCCATTGAAGCTCTTAGGAGTTTAGAAATGAACAAACCTTTCAGTGCTGCCATTGTCAAATCCCAGCTCTGTAATCATTCTGCTGCATCTGGGTTTTCTGATAGCTGTTCATCTAAAAGCTCCCCATTAATGGAGGAACAGATGACCCCTGCAAATTCCTCAGGGTGGAAGCTAACGTGAAGGCCGTCTTCAAAATCTGAATCTCAGGGCGATAACATTATTGCTAGATGATAGTCTAACTGCAATGTTGACCATAAAGGTCAACTGGAAAATGAGCAGGCTGACAGGTTCTTCCTCTAAAATTCCAACTGCATTTGAACTTTTATTTATGCTCCTGATTATCGTTGGTTTGTGAAATTCCTGTTGTCCTTTCTAACTTGTCTTGAACATGAAACTTAAGTTCCAGTGAGTAGATTAAATCCTTGTGGGTGTAAGTGATGGCTTGCTGCTTGGTAATTTCATGTTCCTTTACTTTCCTAGGCTGCACAATGACTTAGCTAGAATTATGCATTTTGATTACTTATTTACGTTCATTTTTTTTTGCCAATGAATATTCAATACTACACGTTCCTGTTTTGTTTAAAATTTAGTAAATAAGTGTGTCAACCAAGACAGACTTCGAGTTTCCGGGATTATGTAGGTGGGTGTTTGATAATTGGACATTACTTTTCTGCAAAGACGAAAAATGACAATTTTATTTTGCATGCCGAGAATCTCAAATCGAAAGCGTATAATTACATAACTTGCAATGTGATACCTTATATTACAGTGATGGGTGTTACTACACACATGCACATAGCATGAGGACTCTGCTCAGTCAATACTCCACAATGCGATATGGTTCAATTTTTGAATTTAAAATCTCAGGCTTATGTGTTCGTGTGTTTCTAAAAGCTGTTTTCTGTTTTAGGAAATGGTTTACATAACAGTGATTGTGAACGTATAAAAAGAAGTTGATAGAAATAGACCATAATCCCCTAGAGCAATTAAAATGCATGCTTAAGAACTCCTATCTTATGGGTATTATTGAGAAGCATAAAGTGCTAAAGACAGGCGAAAAAATAGCTTTTTTTAGACTTTACAAGTTGTACCAACTCTCGACTACAGGCAAACTACTGTCTACTGCTATCTTTGCTATTGCAGAAAAATAGGTAATAGGTAGTGGGTCTTGACATTTTTTTAAGGTTTTTGCTATTTGTTTCTTTCTTTTAAGATGTGTCGGCTATTGTTAAACTTCTGGGTAGGTTTTGATTGAAAAGACAGAAAATATCAGTTGTTGAATTGATGAATATGAGTTGTGGAATTGCTGGATATAACAGTGGCTATCATTAAGATAGCGGGTGTCTTGACACTTTGGAAGGTTTCAACGCCGAGGAATCTGGTCGTTCAACCCGGCGTTCTATTAAACTCGCCTCCGGGTCGTTTATATACACAAGTAATTTGAAAACCACTTACCATGACATAAGAATATTATTCATATCTATGTTTTGTACAATAAAGCATGCATTTAAAAAGCAATAAAAGTAAGATCATTCCAAATTTATTCAAAATTGTGACAATTTAATAGGCACTAGCTAGGAATACAAGTTGCTACATGACCACATTGTATAATATTTGAAATGTCAAGTGCTATATCACATAAACCATGCACGTTTACGTACTGTGACGTCAAGGGCGAAGAAACACTCGGATATTCAGAAAAACACTTCTCGCAATCATCTGCATTGCTAACAATACTAGCCAAAGGAGCACTTATTGCCGTAATGTGATCGCTGATTAAGAATGCACGAGACTCCTTCAAGTCATCGACCATTGTCGTGTACTTGTCGAAGCAATATTTAAGGCAAGAACTGGTGTGTTCGTCCAAAGATTGATTCTTGTAAAGTTGAATAATATGAGAATAAGTAGCACTTGCATTACTTAGAGTATGATCTACAAATATAAGTAGAAAACCTGTGAGATTCGACTTAAGCTCAGTACGAGGATCTGATTCGACTACAGAGAGACAAAGATCAGTTTAGTTCTTCGATTTTACGACATGTCTCCTTGATGAAATCGTTGTCCGTCGAACTCCTTAGATCGGGTATGACTGCAGTCGACAACACGGCTATGGAAGAGAAGACGAGGGAAATAGTAAAAATGCTTGAATACCCATGTTTAGAATGTTGTTTGAGTTTCTTCTTTGAATTGAGTAGGGTTGGGGAGTAAAAAGAAGAGAGATTTGGAAGTGAAACGTAAAGCTTACCATATAAGCATTAAATATTTATTTCTGTATTACTTATTTTCCATAACTGAAACTAATTATTGATTAAAGGTGAAATAAATAACATATAACGCTTTTGTTTTCATGAATACCATAATTAAAATTCAGAATTTTTAATGTCAAATTCACTAGTCATAATTAGTTTCATAATTAGCTAAATCCGTGTATAATGAGGAGAGAATGAAAAAAAGCTAACAGAGGTGAAAATTATTTAATTAAAATCCGCTATAAACTGCGGGTTGAGGCTCGGAATCAGATTAAAAATTAAAAGAGAGTTTAAAAAAATCCTCAAACTATAGAGATATTGACAAACTGATGCCTGAACTAATTTAGTTAACAAATTAGACTTTAAATTATTATTTGTTAACAAACTCGCTCTTCCCGTCTACTTGTGTGTTAAAATTGAGGGTTACGTCCAAAGCGGACTTCCAAAATTCAATGTAAATGCTCGAAAATGTAAGAGAGAGAAAAATATCCCGAGGGCGGGTTGCCAAGGTTTGAAGCAAGCATCTGGAATTGGACTTTGGTCCAAAAGATGCCCTAGGAGCGAACATATGATCTTGGCAGACGCTAGTTCCTATTTCTGAAGGCTCGCTCCTTTTTTGACCCACCACTCATATTTTTTGTTAATGGAGAATAATTTAAAGATTAGTTTATTAACGAAGTTAGTTTAAGGGTAATTTTGTCACTACCTATATAGTTTAAAAGTTTTTTTAAACTTAACCTAAAAATTATGGTCCAAAGAAAAATCACAATTTTTTTTTTTTAAAATGAAATAAAGAAAAGAAAAAAAAAAAATTCAAAACTACAAGTAGGTCTATAAATTTCCTTCAAACTACCAAATTTAAACAACAATATAATTTCAAGAAACTTTATAAAGAAATCTTTACTAATATTCCTTAAATAAAAAGGTATGATATTTAGGAATCTTATACGGAATAGATATCATTTTTAATAAATAAATTATAAAATTTTAAATTTTATTGTACACCAAATAGAACTTATTTAAAATATGTTATAATATTAAAGTGTTGGTGTAACATTATTATTATTAATGTTAATAACGGGTAATTATCAAAATAGATCCTAAACTAAAGAAATATTTTCAACTGATATATTGAACTTTTAATTTCGTCAATTGACATCAGAGCTACGTCAATAATCTTTTAAATTCTATTAATTCTCTCTGTCACTATCCTTCTCCGTCTTTGCAACCTTCACTCTCACTCTCTCTCTCTCTCTCTATTTGGCACTGATCTTCTCCTTGGCCCAATTTCAATGAAACTCTCTTAAAGAAAGCTTCATCTAAGAGATTTTGTCATGCTTGATTAGCTCAAGCTGACGATTGGAGAGCAGTTGTCAAACCGTTACACTATCATGCTTTCTGAGAGTGATTTTTGGTAGATCGGCAGATGGACTGTAGTTCCTTTGACAAATCTACCGCAATTTGGATATTGCAGCATTCATGAAACAGAAATCGAAAGACTTAAACGTCAAAGCTTGGTTATTCCCAACCTGATCAGTCACACCCTGCTGCCAAGGGATGGACATAGAGATCTAGTGAGCTAGATGGATTTCTTTGTCATGGAGAAGCTCTACAATGGCACGATGTTTGACCTGGGATACATAATTTTAGGTCACATGGAAGAGATCGAGCGAAGATGCAACAAGAATCTATCGTACGGGACATTGATTTGGAAGATTGTTGAACGATCTCAGGTTTAGCTGCCCACTGGAGAGCAGCGGAGAGCTCCGAGATCTATCGAAGTTTTTGACAGACTTCATTTGATTTGGATGGACCTAGTTGAAGTCGCCGAGTCTTGAATGCTGAAGGGAGATCTCGGGGACTCCACATCTCGGGATATTCTGATAGAGGACGACGCCACCACCACTATGCCACCATTGGCCCCCCAAAGAAGCTAGTACGTGGGACGTGATGCAGCAGATGTATCAAATGCAGTAGCAGCATCAACAGGAGATGCAGTTCCTCATATGCAGAGTCGATGAGCTCCACATAGGCCAGAGATAGCTGATTGAGTCCCAGAGAGAGCTCGTCGTTTCCCAGAATCGCATGGCGAAGACACTCAATGATTGGATGGCGAGTGAAGACTACAATGTCCCACCTCCACGGTAGTGTAGTTTATCTTTTGTATTTATTTTTATGTCTTGTAAATTTTATGTGCTTTAATTTTATGTATTATAGTTTATTTTTGTAATGTAGTTTATGTTTGTAACTTTAGTTTAGTTTATGCTTGCCAGATCGATCAAATAACATATAGTAAATGACAAGCATTAGTATAATCTAGTTTATGTATGATATATTTGCTGCATCTGTTACATCATGTCCCATGTATTAGTCTCCTAAGGGGCCAATGGTAGCGCGGTGGTGGCGGCGTCATCCTCTATCGAAACATCCTGAGATATGGAGTCCCCAAGATCTCCATTCAGCATCCAAAATCTGACGACTTCGACTAGGCCTATCCGAGTTAAATGAAGCCTGTTAAATACATCGACGGATCTCGGATCTCGGAGCTCTCCGCTGCTCTCCAGTGGGTAGCTGAACCTGAGATCCCTCCACAATCTTCATAATCAATGTCCCGCACGACAAATTCTTGTTGCATCTTCGCCCGATCTCTTCCATATGACCTAAAATCATGTACCCCGGGTCGAACATCGTGCCGCTGTAGAGCTTTTCCATGACATAAAGATCTATCCAGCTCACGAGATCTCTATGTCCATTCATCGACAACAGGGTGTGGCTGATTATGTTGGGAATAACCCGAGCTTTCACGTTCAAGTCTTTCGATTTCAATTTCACGAATGCTGCAAAGTTCGAATTGCGGTGGATTTGCCAAATGAACTATAGTCCATCTGTCGATCTGGCAAAATCATACTCTCGGGAAGTGTGATAGTATATGATCGCGTCTTTTGCAGCAAGTCCGAGCAATTCGTTGACATCACTTGCAGTTACGACAATATATGTACTGAATAAGTACTTCTTCAAGCACCACTGCCTCCCAATAACAGCCAAGTTCACGTAAAATAAGCGACGAATTTTGTCGTGATTGTTTTCCCGCATGTTGTACATCCCGTGCAAGGAGATGCAGTCAAACATCTCCTTGATCTCCAAAGACTCTCAATCGCTAAAGTTGGTAGTCTTCCCATAAGTAATCTAATGTATTGACATATCCCGCTCGAACTGTTGTAGACACCCCTTGTTTCAAAATTTCATAGACAAATAACCAGGTGGCGTTCGCGGCACTTGATCCGGAGCACATTGTGACAAAGGTGTCCAGTTTGATGGGTCAGTTTATGTGTAGAACACCCCCCGGTCGACCCGCAGATGGAATTAGGGGCCGTTCTTTTTAGATCGGTTCTTGTTGTGCACGTGTGAGAGACGTGAATTTAGATCCCCGACAGAACGAGGGCTGCGATTTTAGAACGTTCTCCAGTTCTGTGTGTAAAATGTAGAACAAGGAGTTATCGGTCGACCTCCAAGGGTTGAATTGTTAAGTTTTGAGTAGTTTAAAGTTTGATTTGTTAGGATTGATATTTAAAGATAAAAAAAAAATAATACTTTGAGAGTGAAATTGAATTTTACCCATATTTAATAGCATAACCACAAATGTTTCCTTATATAACGTAGGTTACGTCGTGACATTGTAAAGAGACTTGTTGCCCTCGATTTGATCACCGTGACTATTTACAACATTAAGCTTTGTAACTTTTACTTTCATTCTTATAATATTTGTTGATCATGTCTTTTTTTTTTTTTATAGTTGTCAAATGAAGAGATTTCATGACTCAATCATTCACTTTGAAAATTTCGCCAAACCTCTATGTGATTAGGTTGGGCATTAGCAGTACTAGATAAAACTGAGCAAATAGTTTATTACAAATGTGTCATTTTAAGCTTCCAAGACACTGTAAATGCTAATCAGAATTTTCATTTCTACAAAAAGTATGGGAGCGTAGATTTTATATTTGGTTGAGAAAAAATAGTTTTGCAAGATCACAACATTTTCGTTCCCTACCCAATAGTTCTTTTGATCATAATTGTGCAACAATGTAATGTGAAAGTTTTGCCAAAAATTAAATCACAAACATAGGATGCTAAAGATCTTTTTCGAGCCGTCATAACTTCCTCTATAGTAATAGTATGTAGTCTTTCTCTAATAGTGACCTATTCGATGGTTAGAATGGACTAGACAACTCGTTAATCTTTTAGTTTATGTTGAATTTAAATTTTTCTAGGTTCTAACGCAAGTACGTCTTATATAGTAAAGGGGCCAAAATATCGATAAATAGACAAGACGATGCAACTAATAAAATTTTCTACCGTAAAAGTTACGTCAATAAAAAATAAAAAAAATGAAAGTGACAAGAGACTCCAACATAACCTTATGAACATAACAAACTCTTTTTGAGTCTTCCTCCAACGAAAATTTACTTCAATCCGCCATGTCAACATTGGAAATCATGATAGATATATTAAAATAATAGCCCTTGGTGGTAACGGAAAGACAGTCCAATTTGATGGGGGGCCATTATTATTGGTATCATGACTATTGTAGATATGGCTAAGAAATCAAAATTCAAAAATATCTTTGCTTCCATAATTTTGAGCAAATCAAAGTTGAATTCTCGCCTCAAGGTGTTCTTATTTGGCTTCCCACCACCCGATCACGATCCATCCACGATTACATGGTTAAGAAAATGTACTGTCGCACGATATTCTCTAAAAGACTAGACTGTTTGAATTAATAGACAAAATAAACAACTCTTACGGGCTGGCTCACTTAAATCTCATTTAAAATTGACATAAAATGAAGTCATTTAATCAGAGAAAGTTAAATAAAAATTAGATTTTGTGATTATGATTAGCTCATAATCACAATGATTATTATTATAAAAAGCGGGATTAAATTGGCCTTAAATATAGGGTAAAGTACAATTTGTCCCTTACAATTAGGTGAAATGAGATATTTACACCGTAAATTTGAGTAAAGTGCAATTTGGTCCCTACAACTAGGTGAAATGAGTAATTTACACCGTAAACTTGAATAATAGGCAAGAACAACCTTAATGTGTTGATAATGGGCAATATGGCCCCTATCGTCATATTTTCCATCAAAAAGTAACATTTTTTCACTTGTTCATTTTTTTTTTCCGAAATGCCCCTCACTGGACCGAACTGGACCAGACCGGTTCAGCTAATTCTACTCTTATTTATTTATTTTTTTTAAATCATATTTCTCGAAAAAGAGAAGACAAATAAATAGAATTAAAAAAATAATAAAAAACCAAAGTGTAATTAGCCGAACTGGTTCGGTTCGGTCCGGTCCAGTGAGGGGCATTTCGGGAAAAAATGAACAAGTGAAAAAACGTTACTTTTTTACGGAAATTATGACGGTATGGACCATATTACCCCCATTATCAATACATTAAAGGTTGTTCTTGCCTATTATCCAAGTTTACGGTGCAAATTGCCCATTTTACCTAGTTGTATGGGCTAAATTGCACTTTATTCAAGTTTACGGTGTAAATTGCCTATTTCACCTAGTTGTAGGAGCTAAATTACATTTTACCCTTAAATATAATAATTACTTCATGGGCCAGGCCTATACAATGGGTGGTACGTGGGCCAGTAAATGACCCGAAAGAAATAGATATGGGCCAACCCGAAAGTTGGAAAGATTTCAATTCTCTACTTTCGTTGTCTTCGTCCTTCGGTTGGCGCGGAGAAATTTCTTCGACCGCAGTTGTTTGATGGCGATGGCGGCTTTTCTGTTTTATAGACCTTGTGTGTAATTACTGGCTCTGCTTTCTCTGCCCCTTTCCATCCTTTTTCCATTTCCCCTTTTCCCCTACCCACCCAAGTTCCGCAATTTAAGGCCCCATTACTCTCTCTTCCCCATCACGCCTTTTTTTTTTTTCGAGAATGGAGTCGGCGGCGGCCATGGCGACCAGAGCTGCTACTACGTACTCTTCGTCTTCGTCCTCTTTGTTCTTTCTTACGCCAAATCCTAATGCTAAATGTGTTCGTTTGAATTCGACACGGAAGATTCACCTTCCGTTGTTGAAGTCGCTTAAGCGTGTTAGATGTCCCTCGTCTGATTCGAATTTCGTGAAATTTGATTCTCGAAATAATAGCTCTCCGTTTCCTTGCTCTGCGGTGACTTTATCTCCCTCGGAAACTTCAGAGCTTGTTTCGTGTAAGTTGCAGCGTTTAATTTCCGAATTTGCGTCCCTTTGCGAGCCGGTGGACAGGGCTAAACGATTATTGCGTTACGCGAGTATTCTTCCCCCTTTTAATGATTCTGCGAAGGTTGATGCGAACCGGGTCATGGGGTGCACGGCTCAGGTGTGGCTCGAGGCGAGGATTGACGAAGACGGAAAGATGAGATTTGCGGCTGATAGTGATTCGGAATTTTCTCGTGGGTATTGCTCTTGCTTGATTTGGTTGCTTGACGGAGCGTCACCGGAGGAAGTTCTGAGCATAAAATCCGATGATCTGATGGGATTAAATGTGGGATTGCCAGGCGGCGAGAGGTCCAGAGCCAATACTTGGCATAATGTTTTGATTAGTATGCAGAAAAGGACTAAGGCTTTGGTTGCTCAGGCTGAAGGGAAGACCCCGTTTGAGCCGTTTCCATCGTTGATAGTCACAGCAGATGGAATTCACGCTAAGGGAAGCTACGCCGAAGCTCAGGTCAGCCATGGGCTTTAACTTTATCTTTATGATTTTTCATTAGTCTTAGCATCTTTGTCTGAAAATCAAAGATGAAACTATCAATTGATTTTTCCTATGAAATCATTTGTACTTTTGCTGGCTGATGTGCGGGAATATGCTCTTTCACTTTTTCTTGCTTGTTCTATACTTTTTTGGTCAGGTTAGATACAACAAACCGTCCTGCCGTACTGTTTTGTCTGAAATCCTTTGTCTACTATAGTTTTCTGTGTATTTAGAGTAGCTATAAGTTTATGGTTTTTCAAGTTACAATGATTAATCATAAGTTTTGTTGTTACTTATATTGCAGGCAAGATACTTATTCCCCAACGAAGTTGAGGTTAAAGAACTTGTCAGCGTGTTGAAGAAGAAAAAAATTGGCATTGTTGCACATTTTTACATGGACCCAGAAGTCCAGGGAATTTTAACTGCTGCACAGAAAGAATGGCCTCATATTTATATCTCGGACTCATTGGTAATGGCGGATATGGCCGTTAAAATGGCAAAAGCCGGATGTGAATTTATAGCAGTGCTCGGTGTAGATTTTATGTCAGAAAATGTCCGAGCAATACTTGATCAAGCCGGCTACGGACAGGTACATCTTTATATTTACAAAAAGCTCTGTTTTCAAACTTGTCATAAGTAGTTGTGAAAAGCTGAATTAAAATAAAAAAAACTAGATACAAAAAATATTTGTTATTGGGATTGCTCATTTGAAAGTGATTGAGAAGTGACTTGAATGCTGGCTTTGGAAACTTTTTCTGAAGATGTTTCTCATTTATTAAAGTAATACTGACCTGCAAAACTCCTGATGATATCACCAAACTAGGAAATCAAGCTAAGATTATTTACTTTCAAACTTTTGTTTACCTATTTATGTAACTTCTTAATTCGTTTAGTTTTATATATGTACAGGTTGGTGTCTACAGGATGTCCGAGGAGCGCATTAGTTGTTCTTTGGCTGATGCTGCTGCTACAGCTTCGTATATGAATTTTCTGAAAGAAGCTTCTGAGTCTTCCCCTTCATTGCATGTTATTTATATAAACACTTCATTGGAGACTAAAGCATATGCCCACGAGCTTGTCCCTACAATTACCTGTACTTCTTCAAATGTTGTGCAAACCATTTTGCAGGTTGGTTATCTGACTTGGTACCTTTCCTTCCCTTCAATTTGTAGTTTTAATTTTTATCGATAAAAGTACCACCAAATGTCAAGATAGGAACCCATAATCCATTTTCAAGGCAGTCTCCTGAAGATTGTGTGGCTCTGATACGAAAATTATAGGAACCTAGTTACAGAGAAGATGAAAGCTCAAAAAATATATTGTAAGAAAAGGTAAAATACACCTCAATGAGCAAATAGAGAGGCTAAATTCTCTCATAATTTCCTAACCCAATGCTTCCCCACAATTTCCTAGAGATCTAACTAGTATGTGTCTACCCCAATCATTCTCTCTTGATCATAATTCCAATTTTACTCCTAGCCTAAGTGAGTGGAGACTTATCAGTGTCTTATGCTTTTTTAAGGAATAGTGACTTGATACAGATAATCTTTTCTTGTGCCAGTCATTTGCTCAAGTTCCATGTCTAACTGTGTGGTATGGGCCTGATTCATACATGGGTGCCAATATTAGGGAGTTATTGCAGCAGATGACCAAGATGACAGATGAAGAAATTTCTAAGATTCATCCACAACATAACAGAGAGACAATTAAATCACTTCTCCCCCGCCTGCACTATTATGAGGTATTTTTCCTTGTTTTTGTCCATGCTAGAGGCTTCCATGATTATCTACTTATAATGTCAATTTAATTAAGTTGTGATTATACTCTGAAGAATCAAGCGTATATTTAATTTCTTTTGATGAGAAAGAAGAAACATGCAAGTTTATCTTTGTTTCATTTTCTTTGAGATAAACAAAACTTTTAACTTTTTAGTTTGGCCATAGTTCTGAATCCGATAATTTTGTCGAGTAATTACACTTGTTTTAAGTTTTCTTGATTGCGAAATTATGAGGCAGATATGTTGGAGATCTCTGTCTTAGACTTACTTTTCTTGATCCTTCCGGCTGGTAAAAGTGTAAATTTTTAGCATTTCTTGTAGATCTATGGTCTTTTCCCCCTAAATTTTCTGATTTCATTGGTGTACTTCTGTAGGAAGGGTCGTGCATTGTACATCACCTTTTCGGGTATGAAGTTGTTAAGAAGATAAATGATATGTATTGTGATGCCTTCCTCACGGCTCATTTTGAGGTTCCTGGAGAAATGTTCTCGTTGGCAATGGAAGCAAAGAGGAGAGGGATGGGAATTGTGGGGTCCACCCAGAATATATTGGATTTCATTAAGCAAAGAGTGGAGGAGGCTTTAGATAGAAATATAGATGATCATCTTCAATTTGTGTTGGGGACGGAGACCGGGATGGTGACTTCTATTGTCGCAGCCGTTCGTCATTTGTTATATTCTGCAAAGTCTTCTTCTGGAGGACCGAAAATCAAAGTCGAAATTGTCTTCCCCGTTTCATCTGATTCGATGACAAAGACATCATCCAATTCGTCTTCTAGTCTAAACTCGGTAAAAATGGGTGATGTCATTTTACCGGTAATTCCTGGAGTTTCTAGCGGCGAGGGTTGTTCGATTCATGGGGGTTGTGCATCTTGTCCATACATGAAGGTAAGCTTCACATTCGATTTATAATTGACCATTATTTTACTTCGAACAATTACCTGAAACTTAGGGTCAGTTTGGTATTGCTGCAGATTTTTTCATAATCACTCATCTTTGTGCTTTTAAGATAATCAACTTGGAAACAAAGGAACAAATTTTTAATCACTTAACTTTTAAAAGTGATTTGTCAATTTTAATTACTTGGCAAATTATAAAATTTAATTATTAAATTACATAAAAGTATATTATAATTGAGTGAAAATGAAATAGAGAAGTAAAAATAGTGAGGTAAAAATTGGGCATTTAGATGTCATTATTTAAAACCTAAAAATAAATGATGTTCGTAACAGCATTTCCGATTATTAAGAAAACTGAAAACAAATTGTAATTTCCAACTTAATTTAAAAAAAAAAACATTTATTTTTTTAGTTACCAAAGGTCAAAATTATTCTACAAATTTTTCTTGTATTCCAAAAGCCATATTAGAGGAGCCTTTATATATGAACGCAGGACTTATTTTGTTTTTCTTTAACTCATGCATTTGAAATGTGATTTGGCAGATGAATTCTCTCAGCTCTCTTCTAAAAGTTTGCCACCATTTAACCGACAATAACAACGCTCTTGACGCATACAAAGCCGAGCGATTTAAATTGCATACCCTGACTGGAAAATCAGTGGCAGATGTCGGGTGTGAACCCATTTTGCACATGAGAGACTTCCAGGTTGACTGTTTGTAAATGTTTACACTCTCCCTTTGTTATTAAAAACCGATAACCTGCGCCATTTGAGATTCGTAATTTTTCTCGATTGTGCAGGCCACAAAAGAGCTGCCGGAGAAGCTTGTCCATCAGATCACATCTCAAACCGGTAATTCGAAATCGACTTCTATTGGTTGATTAAGCTGGCAACCACCGTGTGGAGCTCCGACAAGCTTTCCACAATCAAATTCTGAGAAAAGGTAGCACTGGATTGTTGCTGAAAAGTCCGATTTTTACTATTCAAAATTCATAGTTTACAGAAATTTAATGCCTAAAGTGTAGCTTGTTGTAGTTGCATAGGAAATGAATAAACTACAAAGTTATATTTCTTCTGACTGTATCTTCTAGGGAGGAGTAGAAGTGGACTGAGTCTAAAAAAACTAATTAGAAGTTCAAGTTAACCTTACTCAAATAAACGCACAATAACTTGATCACATTGTAGTATTGATCTTAACATTTAAATTAGAAGTTGGTGGATGGATTCCAATAATTCTTGCTTATTTCTCCCCAATCACTATTGTTTTCTTGTTTCGAATGTGAGTAGAAACACTTGCGGCCTCTAACGGCTGGTTTGATTCTCGATAATGTTTCATATTACTAGAATTTAGATGACTTGGCATGTTTGATAATTTGTAATATTATTTTGGGTAAAGTACTTACTACTCTCTAAATTTAAGGGTCAATTACAGCCAAGTATTTAATTTTGTTTTTAGCAAATGGCACCTTGAACTTATAGCTGATAGCTAATCAAACTCAGGTATTACTCAAGTTCTTACGAACATGCATCGACATGTCATTTGCTTTTTTGACTGATGAACGCACGTCTCTCTCTCGGGAGAGAGTGGCACGGGTCACATACCGTTTTAACATATTGAGTAACGTCGAGGTTTGATTTGCTTATGGCTATAAGTTCGGGGAGTGGTTTGTTCAAAAAAAAGTTTAATTACCGACGGCGAAATTGAGAGGATAATCTTGACTTTACCGTTTTATTTTACACTCAAAGAGATCACTTAAATGTAATTTATGAGTAAAAAAAATATAGAGATTATGAGAATTAGATCATTTTTTTCAACAATTAACAAAAATTTGTGTGTATTAATGTCTTCCAATCAAACGCAACTGATAAAAGGACAAGTTATTTTCTTTCATTTTCTCGGGAAAGAAACAGTAAAGTTTCGTTTTCTTACAAAATCACACTAAAAAGCACTAGGAAGGCAGAGAACACAGATCCACAGAGAGAGCTTCTCTCTTTCTCAGTTCTACTCAGATCCCTTCGCCTTCCTCTTACCGGCAATGAAGAATCCGAACAACGACACAACGGAGAAAGCACTGAAGCAAACCGAGCAGATATCCAGCGAAGCATGGCGGCCACTGATTCCCTGAATCAGAAACAAGTTGGTCGTTTTCGTGCTTCCGGTGGTCTGACCGTAAGCCACTTCGTCGTCGTTAGAGTTGAAGGCGTAGGCGCGGACGAAGTAGGTGGCCGTCGGAGTCTCGCGCTTCACCATCCAGACGAAGCTTTGAACGGTTTTGTTGGCCGAGTTGTATGGTTGGGCGACGATGTCGAATTGGCAGGTCTTGTCCTTTTTCAGATTATCGACGGTCTTCCTCCACCCGCGGTCCTTCTGGCTGACCGGCGCGTAGCAGAGCTTCACCTCGATGGTCTTGTAGGCTGAGTCCGACCCGGCTGATACGCTCTGGTTTAAACTCCATGATACAGTGATTGTGTCTTCGCCAGCTTTCAGAACTGTAAATTTCGTCAACAATTCACCATTATTTTCGCAGAAAATCTTTGATGGAACCCATCAGATTGGTTTTTATGAATCTATAAAATTGAAATATCAAAAAGAAAATTTAAAGCTTCACCATTTCACATAAAAAAGTCAACTTTTTCCAAGTACGTACAAGGTAGTTGTTGTACCTAGAATCATTCATTTCATTTTCTTTTCAAAGAGCATTTATGAATTCAAATTCTAACTTCAATTCCTCAAATCTTGGAGAGAGAGAGAGAGAGAGAGAGATTGGTCTACTAACGTTGTCCTTGTCCTGGAGAAGCAGAAACCGACAGAGTTCTTGGGAGAGTAGAAAACAGAACATTCCCAAAGCAGGATTCAATCAAGCAGGCCAACAGAATAGCAGACAAGAAAACCCTACGTGCCTCCATTGATGCTGAAGCTGCTGCTTAACAACAAAAGTTACCACCAAGAATCTCAACAATCAGCTCAAAGCAATGAAGAAAACAGCCATTCCAGTTCTTAATTTATAAAGATCAAAACACAGAAAATTGCAAACTTCCCCCCACAAACGTAAGCAAAACAAGTCAAACCTTGACCCTAGAGCACGTTGAAGAGGCAACAGAAAAATACGGGTTAGGTTTATTTTAATGTGTATGTGGAGATTTGTCAGCAGTTGACTTTGCTCTTGCATATCTGTAGAGAATGGATTAAGAGAACAAGAGAGATAATTAAAAGTAATTAAATATAAGATGATGATTCTTCTTTTAGGGTTCTGCTTATACATAATTTTGTCCTCTGCAATAATGGAAAGAGCAAAGGACAAACGAGAAAAAACTAGGAAGTGTGGACGTGGGGAAGTGGGGCTTCGGGCTAAAGCCAAAGGCCAACTACAAAGCTGCTAAGTCAGAGGAGACGACTCATATTTTATGATTTGATTTTCCATCTGTCAACTTCATTCAGTATCAGCATCGTCCCTTCTGTTAAAAACTAAAAATATTTGGAAAACTAATCACTTACTCTAAGTAATTTAAAATACTGTTGACAATAACCTACAACATATCATGCATTAGGGTTAGAGTTTATATAACCCAATTTCTAATTTAGTGAGACTCGATTAATATTCACTATTAGAATTTTTTCTTTTACTTTTATATATCGTTGTTTAAGTCTTAAAACTCAATTATAACTCGACCTTCAGTAAATGAATTTTTCTCTTTTACCCGTAATATTTCTTATTAGGGGTTTTCACATACACTTTGATGTCTCAACTTTTGTATTTTTCTTTTTTATTAGTGTTGAACTATTTGAATGGTGATCTTTTAACCTAGTGTAAATCATCATGGTGTGGTATGAAATTGCGTGGAAAGATGATGCAATGTTGTTAGCATGCTTGCATCAGCCAGTTATGCCTAACCAATCTCTTGCAAATTTTCTCGCAGCAATCCAAGGATCCTCTCTTCTCCAATTCACTCGAACAAGGATCCTTTACAACTTGTCTACTATAATTATCCTTTTAATCATAGTAGTTTGATTAAATTCAACGATTCATACAATGATAGCACAACCAAATATCAACTTTAAACCCAATTGTGCATTTTTTTTTTCATGGTTCATATTATCATACCGTGAGTCCATAGTACTCTTAGTACAATTTTGTACACTTTAGGTTGAAACTCGGACAATTTTGTGTATGAGGTTAGTGTAAAATGTGTTGTATTAAGTAGGAAGGAGACATCTACTTCTAAATTATTTTCTTTTCACTCTCTCAAGCGATGTTAGATTGTGCACTCCTACTAGTATAAGCTTAGCTCTCACAATCAACAGAATATTAGATCATTATTGTGACGCCCCGAGTTTTCTGAACCCAGTTCGCTACTCATAACCCGAATATAATTAAGAAACTTTGGACCAAATTTAAAATTTCGCTCGAAAATTTAAATTTGACATTTTCTAAAACCTCGAAATATTTTTAAAAAAAGCTAGCAGCGGAAATCATTTAAGCACAATAGAGTTAAACAAAACTATATAAAAAGAAATGTTTGAATAATCGGTTGGAATATTAAGAAACAATAGGCCAAAGGAAGTAAGGGTTTAAATCGTGTAATACTTGAAAAGTTACAGAAGTCAAACATATCTACCGCCGAGCAAAGTCAACGGAAGAGGCCGAAACAGGAACCAGAAGGCTTCCCTGGTGACAAAGCGACAAAACTTTGGCTACATCATCCGGTCACTAAACGACAAACACTTCCTACATCCACCGGTGACGTCAGCCATCAACCGGTCACAAAACGACAAAACACTTCCTACATCCACCAGTGACGTCAGCCATCATCCGATCGACTTTAACATACATCCACCGGTGACGTCAGCCGGATGATTCATTCATCAGATCGACTTTAACATACATCCACCGGTGACGTCAGCCGGATGATTTCCTTCATCCGATCGACTTTAACATACATCCACCGGTGACGTCAGCCGAATGATTCATTCATTTGATCGACTTTAACATACATCCACCGGTTAACTTCATTCGCCGATGGTTGAACTTACAGATTTCACTCAAAACATCCGAAATAACCTGACCCTAAATAACATCTGAATTCCAACAAGTGACCATTTAAAACAAACATTTGTATTCTGAACCTATAAAATCCCAAACCAACAGATTGTAATAAAATCAAGTCGGATTTTTCATAACAGGGAACAACTCAGACATTCTAGACCCTTCAGAAAGGTTAGACACTGACAACATTAAAATCACGTTTCCCTTGACAGAGAAGAAATCCCAAGGATATAAAACATCAAATAGCTACTGTCATTAAATCCTGAACACTCATTAAATAACCACTTAACTACTGAAACTTCACCTACAGACAAATGTTAAACCGCCTCATCAGGACACCAAAGCGCAGCATGAATGTGCTTCAACAACTTCACCTATTCTTTAGTAAATTCAGAGAACTCTCCAGTGGTTACCTCAGCACCTACATCATAAAACTCATCTATTAGCCTAATGCTAAATAAGTGAAGCATTATGAAATGAAATGCTGAAACGCTAAAACATAAATTCCTAAACATGCAGTTTCTACTTTCTCATCTCAGTTGCATTCACGTTCATTCATAACTGATATGATCCCTTGTTTCCCTTGGGAGTGGGATCAATCCTCCCAATGTTATACATCTTCTACTCGATTAAGGGGCGGATGAATTCCCTTAATAGCTGATCTGATCCCTCAGTTCCCTTGGGAGTGAGATCAATTCTCCCAATGTAATAAATCCACTACATCAGTTAAGGGGCGGATTAATTCCCTTAATAGCTATCACAACACGTTCTGTTCATGCCTTACCATTCATTCCATATAAATTCATTTTTCGTATTTCTTTCAAAATATGATGCATGATATACAGAAAACACTTAACATGCAGAAAAAACCTACTGTTTTGTGATGTAGGCCGAAGGCGCACACATTACTTCACTTACTGGATTCCCCGATCATTCAGTATCAGCATCGTCCCTTCTGTTAAAAACTAAAATATTTGGAAAACTAATCACTTACTCTAAGTAATTTAAAATACTGTTGACATATCATGCATTAGGGTTAGAGTTTGTATAACCTAATTTCTAATTTAGTGAGGCTGGATTAATATTCAATATTAGATTTTTTTTTTTTTTTACTTTTTATATAGTTGTTTGAGTCTCAAAACTCAATTATAACTTGATCTTCAGTAAATAAATTTTTCTCTTTTACCCGTAATATTTTGATTAGGGGTTGTCCACCATATATTTTGATGACTCAACTTTTGTATTTTTCTTTTTCATTAGTGTTGAACCATTTGAATGGTGATTTTTTAACTAAGTTAGTGTAAATCATCATGGGGTGGTATGAAATTTCGTGGAAAGATGATGCAATGTTGTTAGCATGCTTGCATCAGCCAGTTATGCCTAACCAATCTCTTGCAAATTTTCTCGCAGCAATCCAAGGATCCTCTCTTCTCCAATTCACTCGAACAAGGATCCTTTACAACTTGTCTACTATAATTATCCTTTTAATCATAGTAGTTTGATTAAATTCAATGATTCATATAATTATAGCACAACCAAATATCAACTTGCATTTTGTTTTTCATGGTTCATATTATCATACCGTGAGTCCACAATACTCTTAATATAATTTTGTACACTTTAGGTTGAAACTCAGACAATTTTGTGGAGTTAGTGTAAAATATGTTGTATTAGGTAGGAAGAAGACATCTACTTCTAAATTATTTACTTTCCACTCTCTCAAGCGATGCGGGATTATGCACCCCTACTAGTATGAGCTTAGCCCTCACAATCAACAGAATATTGAATTGTCATTGTCTTCATTGGGTGTGTTGTCACAATCACTCCCCCTTAGGGACCAGACGTTCCTGTTAGTCACACTTCTGGTTAGGTTTTGTCTATGATACTATTTGTGGAGTTCTCAGTTATCCTATTATAATATTATCTGCTTTGAGCCGAAGACTGCACAATTTTATTTTTGGGGTTAGCTCAAGATTCGTCGTACTAGGTAGAAAGAATAATTCTACTTATAAATCATTTAGTTTCCCTTCTCTCAAATGATGTTGGATTGTGCATCCCCACTGATATAGATTGGGTTTTAACAATCAACAAAATTTTGTTTCTTTGTCTTTAGAGGGTGAACTGTCACACACATACTATATTAAAAATTAAATTTTTAATTACAAATGTCTATTTTTCATTTGAAATCTAACGGTTAATATAATGACACCACATAAAAATTTACATGATTTTGTTTTTGTGGTTAGTCTAAAACACGTTGTACTAGATAATAAAGATAACTCTACTTATAAATAATTTATTTTTCACTTTCTCAAACGATGTGAGATTGTGACCCTTAGGTAGTATGAGTTGAGTCCTCACAATCAACAAAATTTTAGGTCGTTCTTATCTTACATGGTGAATTGCTTGTCATAAATCTCTCCCTCTTGGGAGCCCAACGTTCTCGTCAGCCACACTTCTAGTTGGGCTTTGAACTCTGATATCATTTGTAAAGTCCACAGTTCTTCTAATATAATATTATTCGCTCTGGGTTGAAACTCGTAAAGTTTTGTTTTTGGGATTAGCTAAAAATGCGTTTTGCTAAGTAGGAAGAAAAACTCTATTTATAAGTCATTCACTTTCCACTTTTTCAAACGATGTTAGATTGTATACCCTCGTTAGTATGGACTGGGCTCTAACAATCAACAGAATCTTATTCTGTCTTTGCCTTTAGAGAGTGAACTATCACACACACTATATTACAAATTCTTTTTTTTTTTTATCACAATACTCTATTTTTCGTTTGAAATCTAACCGTTAATATAATGACACCACATTAAAAATTATTTTAATCATAAATACTTTTTTTAATCCAATTATCAATTAGTGTCCACCTCATTAAAAAACTTATCTTTTAATATAACTGTATATTTTTAATCCAATGGTCAATTAATCTCTACTACAATAAGATAAACCGTAGTAATGCGATCATTATTCTAAATCATCTTCTTCACTGGAATATCTCTAGCAATAGTCTTCTTATAATTCAAAGATTAAGTTCTTTTAAACCATTTGTTGCTTATAATTAGTTATAAAAAACGAAGTAAATAAAAAAATAAACAAAATTTTATGGAGGAGAGAGGATCCTGACTCATCTGAGTGAGGATCAGCTCATATAACTAAAAATGATAATACATAGTATCGTATATAGACACATACTACGTATAGATGCTGGAATAAACCATAAGGTGGATGACATGAGATATAAAATGAATAGCTTGGATTTTGCTACAACATTTGAACTCCAAAATGTAATAAATGTTTTTATGAAACAGTTGCGGTGAATGAAGAGTAATTGGAGTAGTTACACATTGAATCTATCCATTGAATGTTTGGGATATTTGTTGTTTTGAAATTTTTGGAAGATGAGTTCGATAAAGTATGATACCTCGTTATTAGATCGGAACACATAATTTTTGTTATAGCAAGTGAAGGGGTTATCACTATCGTGCTTATTGTCTGCTTGATATGATATTTTCATGGAAACTATTTTTTCTAGTAAGAATATTTTAACTCTAGAAGAAAATAAAACAAATTGTTGTTAGATCTGAGTCTTGAAGAGAAAGACTTGCCGGTCGAGGTGGAACACGAGAGAAGAACAATAATGACAGTGATAATGTTTAGGGTTTTAAGAACAGATCAAATTCAAAGAATCGTGATAGGACTTGCTATTTTTGTCAAAAGAATGGGTATATTAAATCTGAGTGTCATGAATTGCAGAATGTTGATCAAAAGGAAAAACAACTAGAGAACCCTGATGAAGCTAATGTTGCAAAAGAAAAAGATCATGTTGATGGTTGTGTCCGAAGGAAACAAAGCCTTGGAGAGTTTGGATTTTGGATTCAACTTATTTGTTTTATATATGTTTATGTCGAAATTAGTTTTCAACATGAGACTATTTCATAATGTATTATGTTGATGAGTAATAATGCAAATTGTAAGATAACTGATATTGGTACATACAAAATCAGAAAATGTGATGGACTTGTTAGAACATTTGGTAATGTGCGACATATTCCTGATTTGAAGAAAACTCTAATCTCTCTGAGTACTCTTGATTCAAAAATGTACCAACACAATGCTGTAAGTGGAGTTGTGAAGATCAATAGATGTGCTCTCATTATGTTAAAAGGGACACAAAAGATCTGTAAATTTATATGTATTGCAGGGTTCTACAATTATTAGTAATACGGCTTGCAACGTTTGTTAACTCGCTTTTTAGAGATTTATCTAAAAAGTCTCACTAGAAATCAACTTCTCAGGTAAAGTTTAAGTTTGGATATAAGTATACATCAAAACTTTTATGCCAGCCCTAGCTAAGATGTTCAAGGCGATTTCGTCACCGCATTGTCACTAGTTTCAATTTCACATGAGAGTGGTATCATCAAAGGCAAATTCAAGAGGGAGATAAAACCTCATTAACGATATGGTAAAACTTTCAATGGCTTATGCGTTGAATGTCGTCGAGGTTGTTGATTCTAGTTGAGGAGTCTTTGACATATTTAGATGAAACAGATTGCAGTTCCTCCCTCTAACAGAAGTAGCCTTAACCGGACTTAATTGCCCGGTTCGATTATGCCCACTGGTTTCGGCTGATTCTGTCCACCCCTAGAATTCTATCTGGTTGGACCGTAGTTGTGAATCTCATTTTAAAATTTTAATTTAATGTTATAAATATATGTTTAGGTCGCAAAATTCACTTTTATCCTGATATTGATACAGTGTATTTTTTCTGCCATAGTTTTTTCCTGTTAAGATTTTCCACATAAATCTTAGTGTTTTATTTTTCCTATTTTTCTTTTCGAAATTCGTGTTTGATTTTCTACCGAACATATGATAATGGTTATGAGTCTAGCTACATTTTGTTACCATCAAATACATTAATGCTTCTATCATAAAAAAACACGAGATTTTTATCATCCGGATGACATTAAAATCAAAATTACATAGAATTGATCTTCATTAGACTTGCTCTAAATAAAAGATTTTGAAATTGTTGGAAAATACGAAACAAACTTAACCCTAATACTAATTTATTGGTGAGTGGAAAGGTAGACAAAGCGAAAAATTACAATAGTTTTTTCTTCAATTCCCTTTACTCTTGTCTATTGTGAACTTTGGTACTCTTTTGAGAGATTTCCCCAATAGAAGACAACTTTCATAAACCAACATATAAACATATATAGGATTTTTAGGTACATGTATAACACCATGCATGAACCATCTGATACATGAACTTCTCAAATTCATAAACTCACATTCATCATCTTCACAAAACATAAACTTAACTAGAAGACACATAGGCCAAAATAAATGGCATAAAAAGCGCATTATTGGATCCTAAGTTTATTTTCAATAGAATTAATTCTTTAAATGCACTAAACTGTTAAACTTTTGACATCGAAGTAGTATCTAAGACTGAAAAATTTTGAACTTCCAACCATGTTTACACTAGAAAAGACAGTAAAATTATTAAGGGGCCGTTCATTTTTATTGATTTATAAAGACTATCTCTGAAGATTAGATTTTTCTCAAACAAAGATCCATATTCCATAGTTTAATTTTTGGAAATTAAGAAAGTTAGGTATTGAGAAAAACAACATCCGTGGAGTTTGGTTCCAAATTTTACTTTAATTTTGTCGATCCCTCAAACCTTTTAGTAAATTTTACTTTGTTTTTTATATTAACTCAAAACGCATTGTAATAAATCAAGAGAATAACTCTTCATATAAACCAATCATTTTATATTCTCTTAAAACGATATGGGATTATGCACTCCCAACAGGATCTTCACAATCAACATAATTTTGAACTGTCCTTATTTTCAAAGAACAGACTGCCACAAATCTCGAGTTTTCTCATGTAGAAAATGACTAAAATAAGCCAGCGATCTAAAGATGACACTTTAGAAGTTAGTTTTTCATAATTATCAAAACAGTTGTCTTATAAAAGTACAAACACTTGTACGAAAATAAAAATTATCAAATAATTACTTTCAAAAACAATGAAATCAAATCTGAATGGAAAATTAGATGGAAAATTAAGAATTGAATAAAATTGAACTAACGTGATTTGAAGAACTTGGGAGATGAACTTGCCATGATTTATAAAGAAAATATGCAATATTTATAGGCTTCACAGAGAATTTAAAGATCAAAACACATACAACACAGTTGAAGGAATTAAAGATCTACCTACTTATACATAACATCGTTCAACGAAAAACACCTTTTTGTTGATTTAGTTCTCTGAATCAATGATTAGCCTAAACCAGATGCATCAAATCACCATTGATGGAGATAGTGGTTGTATCAGAACTTATAATCTATACCGATCCCTTCGCCTTCCTCTTACCAGCAATGAAGAATCCAAACAACGATACAACAGAGAAAGCACTGAAGCAAACCGAGCAGATATCCAGTGAAGCGTGGCGGCCACTGATTCCCTGAATCAGAAACAAGTTGGTCGTTTTCGTGCTTCCGGTGGTCTGACCGTAAGCCACTTCGTCGCCGTTAGAGTTGAAGGCGTAGGCGCGGACGAAGTAGGTGGCAGTCGGAGTCTCGCGCTTCACCATCCAGACGAAGCTTTGAACGGTTTTGTTGGCCGAGTTGTATGGTTGGGCGACGATGTCGAATTGGCAGGTCTTGTCCTTTTTGAGATTATCGACGGTCTTCCTCCACCCGCGGTCCTTCTGGCTGACCGGCGCGTAGCAGAGCTTCACCTCGATGGTCTTGTAGGCTGAGTCCGACCCGGCTGATACGCTCTGGTTTAAACTCCATGATACAGTGATTGTGTCTTCACCAGCTTTCAGAACTGTAAATTTCGTCAACAACTCACCATTATTTTCGCAGAAAATCTTTGATGGAACCCATCAGATTGGTTTATATGAATCTATAAAATTGAAATATCAAAAAGGAAAATTTAAAGCTTCACCATTTCACATCACAAAACTTCAACTTTTTCCAAGTACGTACAAGGTAGCTGTAATACCTAGAATTATTCATTTCATTTTCTTTTCAAAGAGCATTTATGAATTCAAATTCTAACTTCAAGCCCTCAAATCTTGGGGGCGGGGAGAGAGAGAGAGAGAGAGAGAGAGAGAGAGATTGGTCTACTAACGTTGTCCATGTCTTGGAGAAGCAGAAACCGAGAGAGTGTTTGGGAGAGTAGAAAAAAGAACATTTCCAAAGCAGGATTCCACCAACCAGGCCAAAATAACTACAGAGAAGAAAACCCTTTGAGCCGCCATTGATACTGAAGCTCTTGCTACCTTGCCAACAAAAAATCAAACCCACAAATAAACCAAGGGATAGGTTTTCTCTCTCAGTTGAATGAAGTAAACTGGCTCGTCCAGCTCTTACTTTATAAAGATCCAAAGAGACAAAAAAAGAGCAGACTTTTCCGTACAACGTAAGCAAAACAAGTCAACCTAACCCTACAGCAGGTTGAAGAGGCGGCTTGTTAAGTTTATTTTAATGTGCATGTGGAGATTGCTCAAAAGTTGACTTGTTTTTTTTCTTTTTTTTTTTCATATCTGCAACTGCAAGTGTCTATAAGTTACTACTTTGATTAATTTGAGGGTGTCATTCTTCTAATTGTCCCCTGAAATCTTGGAAAGAGCAGAAAGAGAATGAGAAAAACCAGTAAACTGGAGAAGGGAAGTGGGGATCGGGGCGAGGCAGAGCCAGTGGCCAATTTGAAAGTTGCAAAGATGGAAAACATGACTGAAATTTTATAATCATATACATATTATCAGTCAAGATTGAACAATCTGCATATTCTTAACTTTAGAATCTAGATTATATAATTGTAATGGTATATTCCTTTAATATTTTGAGGTTTGAGTATATTTTGTGGGAATCAAAAACAAGTTTGGATCATTATTGTAATGAAACTAATTAGTGGAGAGAGAGAGAGAGAGAGAGAGAGAGAGAGAGAGAGAGAGAGAGAGAGAGAGAGAGAGAGAGAGAGAGAGAGAGAGAGAGAGAGAGAGAGAGAGAGAGAGAGAGAGAGAGAGAGAGAGAGAGAGAGAGAGAGAGAGAGAGAGAGAGAGAGAGAGAGAGAGAGAGAGAGAGAGAGAGAGAGAGAGAGAGAGAGAGAGAGAGAGAGAGAGAGAGAGAGAGAGAGAGAGAGAGAGAGAGAGAGAGAGAGAGAGAGAGAGAGAGAGAGAGAGAGAGAGAGAGAGAGAGAGAGAGAGAGAGAGAGAGAGAGAGAGAGAGAGAGAGAGAGAGAGAGAGAGAGAGAGAGAGAGAGAGAGAGAGAGAGAGAGAGAGAGAGAGAGAGAGAGAGAGAGAGAGAGAGAGAGAGAGAGAGAGAGAGAGAGAGAGAGAGAGAGAGAGAGAGAGAGAGAGAGAGAGAGAGAGAGAGAGAGAGAGAGAGAGAGAGAGAGAGAGAGAGAGAGAGAGAGAGAGAGAGAGAGAGAGAGAGAGAGAGAGAGAGAGAGAGAGAGAGAGAGAGAGAGAGAGAGAGAGAGAGAGAGAGAGAGAGAGAGAGAGAGAGAGAGAGAGAGAGAGAGAGAGAGAGAGAGAGAGAGAGAGAGAGAGAGAGAGAGAGAGAGAGAGAGAGAGAGAGAGAGAGAGAGAGAGAGAGAGAGAGAGAGAGAGAGAGAGAGAGAGAGAGAGAGAGAGAGAGAGAGAGAGAGAGAGAGAGAGAGAGAGAGAGAGAGAGAGAGAGAGAGAGAGAGAGAGAGAGAGAGAGAGAGAGAGAGAGAGAGAGAGAGAGAGAGAGAGAGAGAGAGAGAGAGAGAGAGAGAGAGAGAGAGAGAGAGAGAGAGAGAGAGAGAGAGAGAGAGAGAGAGAGAGAGAGAGAGAGAGAGAGAGAGAGAGAGAGAGAGAGAGAGAGAGAGAGAGAGAGAGAGAGAGAGAGAGAGAGAGAGAGAGAGAGAGAGAGAGAGAGAGAGAGAGAGAGAGAGAGAGAGAGAGAGAGAGAGAGAGAGAGAGAGAGAGAGAGAGAGAGAGAGAGAGAGAGAGAGAGAGAGAGAGAGAGAGAGAGAGAGAGAGAGAGAGAGAGAGAGAGAGAGAGAGAGAGAGAGAGAGAGAGAGAGAGAGAGAGAGAGAGAGAGAGAGAGAGAGAGAGAGAGAGAGAGAGAGAGAGAGAGAGAGAGAGAGAGAGAGAGAGAGAGAGAGAGAGAGAGAGAGAGAGAGAGAGAGAGAGAGAGAGAGAGAGAGAGAGAGAGAGAGAGAGAGAGAGAGAGAGAGAGAGAGAGAGAGAGAGAGAGAGAGAGAGAGAGAGAGAGAGAGAGAGAGAGAGAGAGAGAGAGAGAGAGAGAGAGAGAGAGAGAGAGAGAGAGAGAGAGAGAGAGAGAGAGAGAGAGAGAGAGAGAGAGAGAGAGAGAGAGAGAGAGAGAGAGAGAGAGAGAGAGAGAGAGAGAGAGAGAGAGAGAGAGAGAGAGATATCACGGAAAAACTCTCATTAACAATTTAAGGTGTCAATTGATGAAATTAATAGTTTAAGATATCAGTTAAAAATACTCTCATACTTTAGAGTCCAATTTGATATTTGTCTTTTGCTTTTCAAATCAAAGTCTCACATATTTACAACGTACTAAAATCCTACTTTTGATCAGAATCATCTATTTTCATTTCAAATCTAATCGCTTGCATCTCAACACCACTTTAAAAATTCATCTTTTAATTACAATCAACTCATCTTTCATCATAATAACTATACAATCTTTTGTAGGAACTGCCAAAATCTACAAAAAACTTGCACTCAAGTACTAGTTGTCATACAATATATTTATTGAAGGAACTTGATTGATTAAGTAGAAAAACTTGTCGATACCCGTTGTTGCCCGATTCAATAGAAACTATTTTGTTTATGATTTTACTCGAGAGTATGTAAATTAAAGGATAGGCCTATTAGTGTTCTTTGCAATGATTCAATCTTTTATGTCTCATCATACATAGATAGAGAGATACCTCTAAAATTGTAAATCATTAAGGTTATAACTTATTGTCTGGTCCACCCATTTCTAGGATCCTCTCTCTCTCTCTCTCTCTCTCTCTCTCTCTCTCTCTCTCTCTCTCTCTCTCTCTCTCTCTCTCTCTCTCTCTCTCTCTCTCTCTCTCTCTCTCTCTCTCTCTCTCTCTCTCTCTCTCTCTCTCTCTCTCTCTCTCTCTCTCTCTCTCTCTCTCTCTCTCTCTCTCTCTCTCTCTCTCTCTCTCTCTCTCTCTCTCTCTCTCTCTCTCTCTCTCTCTCTCTCTCTCTCTCTCTCTCTCTCTCTCTCTCTCTCTCTCTCTCTCTCTCTCTCTCTCTCTCTCTCTCTCTCTCTCTCTCTCTCTCTCACAATCATGAACGTCCCAATAAACCTCTAATCTTAATTTTTCCAAGTTAACAATCTCGTTACCTCTGAACTTCCATTGGAGATGCTTAACGTGAATCACCAAATGGCCGTGGATTCTAATCTCCATTTCTGGTTTAACCCTGTTAGGGAAATTTTTAGTAATCACAGAGATTTCATGCCTTGCGCCATTTTCGTCAAATTTAGAGCTTGTACTGAACTTCTTCTTCCCAAATAGATGTTCCTTCTTCGAAATCAAAGTCGGATCAATGAGAGCAGGCCTGCAACCTGTTTTCCGATAGGCGTCCTTTTTCCGATCGCCGAGAAGAAGTACGACTTCGTCATCAGAACAACAGCGACGTAAAACTCCGAATGGGTTCCACTTCGCGGGTAGTCTCTCTCTCTCTCTCTCTCTCTCTCTCTCTCTCTCTCTCTCTCTCTCTCTCTCTCTCTCTCTCTCTCTCTCTCTCTCTCTCTCTCTCTCTCTCTCTCTCTCTCTCTCTCTCTCTCTCTCTCTCTCTCTCTCTCTCTCTCTCTCTCTCTCTCTCTCTCTCTCTCTCTCTCTCTCTCTCTCTCTCTCTCTCTCTCTCTCTCTCTCTCTCTCTCTCTCTCTCTCTCTCTCTCTCTCTCTCTCTCTCTCTCTCTCTCTCTCTCTCTCTCTCTCTCTCTCTCTCTCTCTCTCTCTCTCTCTCTCTCTCTCTCTCTCTCTCTCTCTCTCTCTCTCTCTCTCTCTCTCTCTCTCTCTCTCTCTCTCTCTCTCTCTCTCTCTCTCTCTCTCTCTCTCTCTCTCTCTCTCTCTCTCTCTCTCTCTCTCTCTCTCTCTCTCTCTCTCTCTCTCTCTCTCTCTCTCTCTCTCTCTCTCTCTCTCTCTCTCTCTCTCTCTCTCTCTCTCTCACGATGCTTAACGTGAATCACCAAATGGCCGTGGATTCTAATCTCATTTCTGTTTAACCCTGTTGGGACAATTTTTAGTAATCACAGAGATTTCATGCCTTGCGCCATTTTCGTCAAATTTTGAGCTTGTACTGAACTTCTTCTTCCCAAATAGATGTTCCTTCTTCGAAATCAAAGTCGGATCAATGAGAGCAGGCCTGCAACCTGTTTTCCGATAGGCGTCCTTTTTCCGATCGCCGAGAAGAAGTACGACTTCGTCATCAGAAACAACAGCGACGTAAAACTCCGAAATGGGTTCACTTCGCGGTCGAATTTCGCAGTTCGGAGATCCCAAAACACATCGACGGCGTAACAATCAACAAATAACCGCTTTGAACCTTGCCTTCTCGAGAACTGCCATGGCTTCAGCTCAATTCTGCAGGCGAACTGGCTTTCTCCTTCTGGACCTTCAACTGAAACAGATAGTCCATTGAGGAACATAGTCTTGGTCCATGTAATGGTGATCAATCGGCATTGATCTGCGACCTTAGTCCGGTACACCGACGACAGAACTCGACGACCCAACCTCGCCACGACAGGTACGTCGTCGGATTGTCGGTCGCCGGACGAAAAGCAAGTCAGAATTCCGTTATGGTCTTGCATAGTGAAAAGCTGAAGTCAGTGAGTGAGAGAGAATTTGTGAGGACAGAGAAAAACAAGAGTGAATGAACATCTTCATCTACCCATCATTTATACTTGTGAATCTGGAAATCATTGATTATATCTGACTAATCTGTTTCATATTTCTCTTACAGTTGTTGATTCCAACGTTGTAATTTCCATGGAAGAAAGACAGTTTCACCAGATCTGAAGTCTAAAACTCCACAAAACAGAGACAGGTCCTGAAAACCATGATTCCACGTGAAGATGGGAGGAACGGTGAGTAGTCAAATATATAATAATTTAAAGATGGACGACCCATATCTCCATTTTCCAACTTGGGTTTCTTCATGATTCATTCATGGCATGTACGTACATTTTATGTGTTCGGACCATAAATTTTTCAAAAATAAAAGATAGGGTCACAATAAATAAAGTGTAAGTGCATGAACTCACTGACGGAATAAGCATCATCATCGGACCAGGCCAATCCGGCCTACTAAAAGCATACCCGTGATTGGCAAAGGCCTTGGTCGGCCCCTACTACAGACATTAGACAATCCTTGGACTGGCATGAGAGAGAGACCACTTTTGTGGGCTAAAAAGACTTGATAGTCAATCTGGAAGCTAAAAAACATCACAAAAAGGTTGACTAGCTAGGTGTCATAGTTCGGGTTTGTCCAGGACATGATGTAAATAGCCGCTGTTGCTAGACTAAAGTTATCCTCTTGTATTCTATTTCTATTGTATATTTTTTCCTTTTTTAGGAAAGTGACACCTCGTCACTGTGACATGTATTAGTTTTTTTCACTATTTTAGGAAAGAGTGATTCCTCATAATATGTTCACTCATGCCATGGTGGGGATGGTATGAACATATTTACTTTTTGAAATTATGAGATTTTGTACGTTTGAAAAGATTGTTTCAGGAATTTCGAAAACCCTAATCTCAGCTTTAGAAATAGACGTTATTCAGATGTTTAAAGACCTTAGGCAGCCTCAAGAGATATTTTGGAGAGGGATCGAAAGGATTTTCAATCCCGGACGAGGAGACAAACACGTGTTATGCTATTACGGTGACATCAAAGACAAATTTTATGATTCTACTTCTTTCTTCTCTTTGATATTATTATATTAAACATTTTTTCTTCTATTTTTCATTTAATTATATTGAACTAACTATCTTCTCTCTCTGGAGGAAAGATGGATCGTTATTTAAAATATTATTTTGACGACTGATTATTCTGTTAGTTGAATTTATTGTTTATTTGTGATATTTTTTTTTAATACTTTCAATTTGCTGGTTACATATTGAATGATTTTATATTTAGAGTTTGAGACTCGAGAGAGGTAATTCTGAATATTATAACATAAAATTCTAATAGCTCGAGAGAGTATTAGAGTTTTGTGAAATCAAATAGGAAAATCATTCCATGCTATTGAATAAATAAAAGAATAATTTTTATAGAGATATTGAAATTGTGATTTTAGGAATTAATGTTAGTATGACACTCGAGAGATATAATTTAACAAATTAGGGTTTTTAGTTTATAAATAGTTGTTCAATTAAAGAATATTAGTCTAATAAATAATATAATAAATATTTGTGAAATCAATCATTTAAATTTTTTATGAATTAAAAGATTTTCGTTGGTGATTTGAATTATTTTGTTTATTTCGTTTTAGTTTTCAAAATCATATTTTTAATTATCCAGATAAAGTTAGAATTGATTAGATCAATACTTAATGAAAATTAATAAATTACATATTTTCTATGGATTCGACAACTCTATTCTTCATTATACTACAAAACTTGATATTGTACACTTGCAATAATTTTATTACGATATATTTTTCTCGTACAAGTTTTCGAACCTCACAATGAGAGCTATGGGAAGTCAAGTCCAAGCTCCAAGCACAACAGAATTCAACCAGGTGAAAATCCCAGAGCCCAAGTCCTTTGGGGAGTCCGAGATGCCAAAAAAATAGAAAACTTCATCTTTGACATGGAATAGCACTTCAAAGCAAATAGAGCTGACGAAGAGTCGAATGTGACATTGGTCACAATCCATCTTACTAGAGATGCAAAACTTTGGTGGAGATCAAAATACAATGGCATTTGCAACGTGAACTGTGTGATCGATACTTGGGAAAACCTTAAGAGACAGTTAAAGGATCAGTTCTTTCCTGAAAATGTAGAGTTCAATGCTTGTCAGTGGTTACGAGGGCTAAAACAAAATAGCAGCATCCGCGAATACATTAAACAGTTCTCAAGCCTCATGCTTAATATTAGAGACATGTCCGAAAAAGACAAAATCTTTACCTTTATTGAAGTGTTGAAACCTCAGGCTAGGACAAAGCTATACGAATAGAGAGTGTAGAGCCTTTCCAGCGCCCTCGTTGTGGCAGAACAGTTGTTTGTTTATGCTAGCGAGAATTCTGACCAAAAGAAGAACCCACCCATCGATAAAAACAATTCAAAGTCTAAAAAATTCAACACAAACCCTACAGAAAGGAAACCATTTGTCCCAAGAGAAGTACCCATTCTGCTCATCAAAAATATATTTGACTAGCTTTATAAGGCCAAATACTTTACCAAACTCGACTTGCAGTCAGGCTATTATCAAATCAGAATTGCAGAGGGTGATGAACCGAAGATAATATGTGTGACTTGCTATGGATCATTTGAGTTTTTAGTAATGCCTTATGGACTGACAAACGCACCAATAACATTCTGCACTCTCATGAATTAAGTATTTCACAAATTCCTGGATAAGTTTGTGGCCACAGCAAAATCTTAGAAGAACATAAAGTTCATCTTCGACTTGTCCTTGAAAAACTAAAGGAGAACTTGCAACACCCAAAAATTTTATCATATCCTTAAAATATTTATGTGCATAACTTGCTAAATTTGATTATTCTTTGGGTAATATTGAGAGGTTGTGATTTTAGGATAAAAAGGGGATGTGAAATTTATGTTTATAATTTATAAATTGGATTTGAAATAAGTAAAATGGATTAAGTTTTGGATTAAAATCCAAAGGCTCTCTCTCTCTCTCTCTCTCTCTCTCTCTCTCTATTGTTGAAGCCTTCTGTTCTCCTCCTCCTCGTGAAATTCCTTCTTCCATTTCTCCTCCTCTTCTCATGGTTGAAGCTTGAAGGTAAGAAATAAGTGTAAAGCTTTATGAAATTTTAGAGTTTAATGGGGTGAATCGTGGATTTTTGTGAGTTTTGCTTGCAGGTTTGTGAACAGAGAACTCGATGAACAAATTTTAGTTTCTTTCTTCTCCTCTTTGATATGTTGGGATATAGTCTTTTGAAATGCATGTCTGTGGGTTTAAATAGAAAGAGATTACCAATTTATGCATTGTCGAGGAATTTGGTGAATCGGGTTAAACAAGGTAGTTTTGGTTTTTGATTTTCTGCCATTTATGGTGTTTGGTTTTTGATAAATGGATTTCATCATATTAAAATAGACACTTTAAGTTAAATTTTGGCTTTTGAATTGTTGGATTTTATTAAGATAGCTCAAGTTATGGATGTTAATTTTAGATGGAGATCCGAGAATTTCAATGGAATTGTTTGAGTTATGGTTATTGTTGAAGCTTATTATTGATGCACAAAATTGAAAATTTATATGCTCAATCTTGGTGTTTATGCTCTTTATTATTGATGTTAGACCTTATTTGATATTGTGATTGGAAAATATAGTGAATTGATGAATGTTTGGTTAATTGTTGAATTGTGCAAAACTGGAATTTTCTGGCATGCCTCAGTTTTATGGCTTTCGACCCAAGCTAATGATTTCCAATTGAAAAAATGTTTTAGTATGTCAAAATAGACTATTTGGGTGAACTTTTGGCTTTGGAATCAATGTATTTGGATATGTTTATCATAAGTTATGAATTTTTGAAGTTTGTACAAAAATAGAAAGAGATTACCAAATTTATGCATGTCGCGGAATTGGTGACTCGGGTTAAACAGGTAGTTTTGTTTTTTGATTTTCTGCCATTTATGGTGTTTGGTTTTTGATAAATGGATTTCATTCATATTAAAATAGGACACTTTAAGTTAAATTTTGGCTTTTGAATTGTGGATTTTATTAAGATACGCTCACGTTATGGATGTTAATTTTAGATGGAGATCCGAGAATTTCAATGGACTGTTGAGTTATGGTTATTGTTGAAGCTTATTATTGATGCACAAAATTGAAAATTTATATGCTCAATCTGGTGTTTATGCTCTTTATTATTGATGTTAGACCTTATTTGATATTGTGATTGGAAAATATAGTGAATTGATGATAATTGTATTGTCATGTCGATTTTGATGTTTTGAGCTAAGCTATTGAATTCCAATTGCTAAACTGATTTGGTATTGTCATTGTGCTTTGGATAGTTGGATTAGAATCAAATTTGGATATGTTGAATTTGTTAGAACTTAGGATCAAGATTTGTTTTTTTTGTACATTGCGTTGATGAGGTTTTGGTTTATGATTCAAGTTGTGGATATGCAATTGATGATATTGACTTGAGAGTTAATGTGCTTTAGGTTTTCAGGTTACGGAAATGAATTGACCAAGTTGATTTAAATTGCTAAGAACTTGAGGTAAATATATGTTGCATGTGTTTGGCCCTTTCGGCCTACATCACAAAAGTACTAGGTAGAATAGTCTATTTGTTGAATTTATGTGTTTTATGGGTAGTTTAAGTTATAGGAAATGTTTCATGTTAAGTGTTTTGTTTGATTAAGAAATTTGAGGATTGTCTGTGTTTTTGCTGTGATGAAATGTCATGAGATTATATTATGTTGTTTGTGCATATTTATGGATCATGCATCACATTTTTATGAAAACATATAAAATGTTTTATGCAAATATTTTATGCAAGAAAGACAAGATTATATAAAGTACGTAAATGGTTAATTTGTGGGACAGAGCTAGTATGACATATGTTATTTGTCCTTCTCAAGGACTATGTAAACGTCCACGCATAGGACTTATGGTATTTGTCTTTCTCTAGGACCATGTAAAATGTCCACGCCTAGGGCCTCTCTGCGCCTACTCCCCTATTGAGTTCCTTTAACCCATGTCAAGTGAAAAAAAAAGAAATGAAAGTACAAGTTTTGTGAAACAATCATGCATGTTAATTCATTGCATTTTACACCATTTTTCTGAGCGTTAGGCTCATTAGTTTAAACTTTGATGATGTAGGTGAGGATTATACAGGTGAGGACTTCGAGTCTCAAGTCGATGGAAAAGCGCAGTTGGAGGAGTGAACTCATGGTGGAGAGTTTGTGGCTGTTAAGCGATTTTGACCCGTGGGTGAAACTCCACGTGATTTTGGTACAGGTTTTCTAGATTTTAAAGCTTATGTATAAAAGAATTTAATGTTTTGACGAATACAGGAACTGTTTGGTGTTGGAATATGTTTTGATAGAAAAACATGTTCGATTTATGGGTTTTCTATGATTATTTTTTTTCTAGGGTAAAGTGCAATTTGGTCCCTAGAACTAGGTGAAATGGACAATTTACACTGTAAACTTAGATAATGAGCAAAAACAACCTTAATGCATTGATAATGGACAATATAGCCCATACAGTTATATTTTCAGTTAAAAAATCACAATTTTTTCACATATTTTCGAAATGCCCCTGCCCTCTTTCCCCCTCACCTAGTTTCTCTCTCCTTCCCTCGCTCTCACCTCGTTTCTCTCTCCTTCCCTCACTCTCAATAACCTAGAGGTTCCATAAACTCTTCTCTCTGTAACCTTAAAGCCAAAGCTGCATCTCTATCTTGGCTTGGGGTCCACCCTCCTCCTCCTCGTCTTTGGCTTCTTGAGTTAGCTTCAGAGCTTCTAGCTCGAGCCATGGCTGCTCTTTCGAATCTTTGTTCTGATTCGCCTTCTTCCTCTTGGGCAAGTCTTCTTCTTCTCCTTGACCTTTGGCTTGATTCCAGAGATTCTCGGGTATTTCAATTTTGCAGATTGTTGTAGAAGGCTCGTTCAGGGCTTTGCTTTGTTGCTTTATCTCCATCAATGGCTGCTCCAGTTGTTTTCCTTGCTTCAGTCTCCTTTGGGAAAAGAAGTTGTATGGTGTTCCAAAGAACAGTATTCACTATACACGATCTTCCATTGCTGTTAATTCAAGAAAATGAAAATCAATATAAGAAACATGTTGACTTTCCAACAGTTTGAAGTTCATCAAATCTGTCTCACCTGATTAGATGTCTACACTTTGGGCATCGTTTTTCGTATTTATCAGCTGCAGATTGCAAACATTTCTTACAGAAGCTGTCGAAAAACAAAATGAATAATCAAAACTTAAAATATATCATAAACTTGTTTTATGACGAGGTTCTGAAGCATCCATCGGTGGCTGTGTTCTTGACGCACAGTGGTTGGAACTCCATGATCGGTGATAATACGAGAAACAGGAGAAGAAGAGGAGGAGGAGGCATCGACAGGGAAGGAGAGAGAAACGAAGTGAGGTGATGAGAGAATAGGGCAGAGGCATTTTGGAGATATTTTTAACTGAAAATGTGATGGTAGGGGCCATATTGCTCATTATCAATACATTAAGATTGTTTTTGCTTATTATCCAAGTTTACGGTGTAAATTGTCAATTTCACCTAGTTGTAGGGGCCAAATTGCATTTTACCCTTTTTTCTATGACTTCCGTTGTGTGCTTATTTTGACAAATTATGATCTCATTAGAAAGTACGGATTTAGAAGTTATGTTATGAAGAATTTTGAAGTATTGATGAATTTATGAAGAGTTAGGGTTTGGTTTTTGAAATTAAAAAAAAAAAAAAAAAAAAAAAAAAACAAGAAGAAAAATATCGATTTTCAATGAATGTTCCGCGACATATTTTCAAACGTTCTTCATTGATTTTAAGTGGTTTTTAATGGAGTCAAAATTTCAAGTTTGGTTTAAAGTTTAAAAATAATAATTTACGAGAAAGTTAAGTGCACAACGTACGGGTCACGACAAAACCAACTGTACGTAAAGAAGGAGAAGTGCTCTTTTTCTTAGAAAAACATTAGGTTCCTTGGGCACATCATCGAGCAGGTTCGTCTTCGTCTTCACATGGATTTCAACAAGGTCAAAGAAATTCACGATTGGAAAGTTCCCACTTTCGTACTAAACTACGCTCATTTCTAGGACTGGCGAACTATTGCAGACGCTTTGTTGAAGAATTTTCGAAGAGGTCTGCTCCTATCACCGAGCTGTTAAAGAAAGGTGCTCCTTGGAAGTGGAATCCAAGATACCAAAAGGCCTTCGCCAATATGAAAGACGCAACAATGCAGAGTCTAGTCTTAGCCATTGCCGATGTTACTCAGCCATTTGAAGTAGAGACAGATGCATCTAACTACATACTAGGAGGAGTCCTGCTGCAGAATGGCCCTATTGCGTATGAGAGCTGCAAGTTGTAAGAGACAGAAAAGAGGTACATCGCCTCAGAAAAAAGATGTTGACTGTAGTACATTGCGTACGAGTATGGAGACAATATCTGCTAGGTTCAAAATTTAAGGTGTAGAGGACAGCTGCTCCATCTGCCACTTCTTTGATCAACCAAAATTGTGTGCCAAACAAGCTCGCTGACATTAACTTATTTCAAAGTTTGATTTCCAATTTGGACACAAAGCAGGTCATTTCAACAGGGTAGTTGATGCCCTAAGTCGGAAAAAAAAAAAAGTGCAAGCCTTTGTTATCTCTCTCAATCAATGGGTCCATGAAGGATCGCATCCGGGAAAGCTTGCAAGATGACCCAGCTGCTCGGGTCGTCATGTAACTTGTGAAGGAGAAAAAGACTCAGCAGTTTTGGCTTGAAGATGGTTTGCTACTAATCAAAGGAAGTAGTCTCTATGTTCCCATGAGTAACGAGTTGCGACGTTCTTTACTACGAAAGTGCTACGACACCTTATGGGCGAGTCATGCAAGATGACAAAAAACTTATGCCCTTTTGAAGAGGGGATACTTCAGGTCAAAAATGAAGGACGACATGATGGAATCCACCATGATCTGCTTGGTGTGTCAACAAGACAAAACTGAAAGGGACAAAGTAGCCGGTCTGCTAGAGCCACTACCGGTACCAGCAAAGTCCTAGGAAAGCATATCTCTAAACTTCATCACAAATTTGTCACCTGCAAATGACTTTCAAGCAATCTTAGGGATAATCCACCGCTTCTCTAAGTATGCTACATTCATTGATGCTCCAAAATATTGTTTTGCAGAGACGATGACACAACTCTTCTTCAAGAATGTGGTGAAATTATGCGGTTTTCTCAAAATATCATCACTGACAGAGACACCAGATTCACGGAAGCCTTATGGGTAGAATTGTTCAAGTTGCTGGGATCAAGTCTAAACATCTCCTCCAGTTATCACCGACAAATCGATGGTCAGACGAAATGCTTCAACGGCTTACTCGATGAGTATCTGCAGCATTTCATCAAACCAATCAAAAGAATTAGCCAAGTTTTCTCGATGCGTCACAATTCTGCTTTAACTGCCAAAAGAGCTCCTCTACAGGGATGAGCCTATTTGAAGTAATATGCGGAAGGCAAACGACTATGTCGCACACCCTCGATCATTCATATTCAAGGAAGTTATAACACCCAGGAAGTTCCTATAGCGTACGTAGCCCTAGTTTAGGGTATGTTATGGGAGTTAACGTTAATCTTAGAGCTATTATAATTATAAGAGTTAGAGAGTGAGGAGAGTGAAAGTTGAAAGTGAAAAGCTATTAAGTAAAAGGGGGTTTAGGGTTTTAGTTGTGAAATAAATAAAAGAGAGCTGCGGTGGGTTCGGGGGCGCTACAGAAGTGCCCAAAGACCTACAACTTCTCTAGGGAGTGGAAGCAGAATATCGAGATAGCTCTTGCCTGCATGGAACGAGCCTCCAAACACATGGATAAATGGGCAGACTAGAAGCAACGACCAATGGAGTTCAAAGTTGAAGATCTTGTGCTGTTGAAACCATTACCTGAACAGCTTCGATTCAGAGGTAAGAAAGACAAACGACTTGTCCGAAAATATGAAGGTCCAATCCAAGTCATCGAAAAGATTGCGAGAGTATCCTACAGAGTCAATCTACCTGCGTGGCTCAAAATCCACTCAGTGATCCATATTAGCAACCTGAAGCCATATCATCCAGATGACGAAGACTAGACGAGGAATGACATCACCAGACTAGACATCTCCATCAGCAACCAAAAAAAGAAGGAAGTTGAAAAAATCCTAGCATATCAAAGCTTCAAGACAGGTCACCTCCTACACACGGAGTACATTGTCAGGTGGAAGGGACTTGGAGATGATGAAGTTACTTGGGACAAGGCAGAAGACTTCCAGCAAACAAAGATTGAAGACTTGCAGAAGATTGAAGATTTCCCGCAGACGAAGAGTTGACAAGGATGTCAATAGCTCAAATGAGGGAGAGTGTTAGAGTCTGGGCTTATCCAGGACATGTTGTACATGGCCGCCCATGCTAGATTAAAGTTATTCTCATTCCCTTTCTATTGTATTTATTTTCTTATTTAGGAAAGTAACATCTCGCACACTATGACATGTATTAACCTTTTTTACTATTTTAAAAAAGAGTGACTACTCACCACCATAGCATATTCACTTCTGCCATAGTAGGTATGATCCGGATTGCTCTTTAGGAAAAGAGGCATTACTGCACGTAGACCCCTCTACCCAACAATGTAATTTGCTATCAATCAATGAACAAGCTTTTTACATACAAACTTTCTTTATGCTCACTATGCTCAATGACGCTCTTTCGATTAATCTCGCTCTCTCAATGCTCGCTCGTTAGACATTAAGCCCAATCTAACGTCGTGGGCATCCGGTGCTGTTGGCAAGCAATGTAGGCTGACTCATTGTATTCGTGAGACAACGAGTGCTGCACGGTCTTTCCATGCCCCTCAAAAGTAATACCGTGACACTAGGCTTCAATCAAATACGTGGAACAAAGAATGGCTACAGTCATCCTCTCTTGCCTTCCAGTTTTATTTGCCAAATGCCAATTGGAGCCTCAAAACACTCCAAACTAGAGTAGAGTAAAGTTCGCAAACGATCGGGTGAGCTCTCGATCGGCTCGGTACTGTAGTGGACTCAACTTGACTCGTTTAACTTTGATTTGTGAGTTGACTCAGGTTGAAATTGTTTTTGGACGAGCTCGTTAAGCTCGTTAAGTTCGGATCGTTTAACTCGATAGACTCGGCAAATCTTACGTTTTAGATTCGGTTTGACTAAATCGTTCGTTATCTCTAATTAGAAGTGTCAACAATTAATGTGTTTTGTTTTGGGACATGTGTCATCATTTGACTTGTGTAGCATAGGAACTATGGAACTGAGAAGAGCAGTGGATATTAAAAATGGCATATGAGGCTGAGGGCCTCTCTCTCTTCTGCCATCCAAGAAGATAACACTCCTCTGTTCATCTCCCCACCCCCTATCTCTAAACCTCTCAAACCCACTTCTCTCTCATTCTCTCTTCATCTACCCCTGCCATGGCTGCAATTTCATCTGCCACACCTTCAGCTTCCTCGAAGCTCATTTTTCCCCACTCCTATTTACAAGCTTCATCCACCACCTCTGTCTCCGCCGGTTTCTGCACCAAGCCCACTTCCAAAACCCACCTCTCCTCCTCCTTTCTCAATCCCTCCACTATTCTCCACCTGATTCCCTCATCTGCCGCTTCATCCTCCCGTCACCGTCGCTCCTTCACCGTCAGGGCCGCACGCGGCAAATTCGAGCGGAAGAAACCCCACGTAAACATCGGCACAATCGGGCACGTCGACCACGGGAAGACCACTCTCACCGCCGCCCTTACCATGGCCTTAGCCTCTATGGGCAACAGCGCTCCCAAAAAGTACGATGAAATCGACGCTGCCCCCGAGGAAAAAGCTCGTGGTATCACTATTAACACTGCAACCGTCGAGTACGAGACGGAGAGCCGCCACTACGCTCACGTCGATTGCCCTGGCCACGCCGATTACGTCAAAAACATGATTACCGGTGCGGCGCAAATGGACGGAGCCATTCTCGTTGTTTCCGGCGCAGACGGCCCAATGCCCCAGACAAAGGAGCATATTTTGTTGGCTAAGCAAGTGGGTGTCCCAAATATGGTCGTTTTTCTCAATAAGCAAGATCAGGTAGACGATGAGGAGCTTTTGCAGCTTGTAGAGTTGGAGGTTCGTGAGTTACTTTCGTCCTATGAATTCCCTGGTGATGATGTGCCCATTAGTTCTGGTTCTGCTTTATTAGCTCTTGAAGCTTTAATGGCTAATCCCAAAATTAAAAGAGGAGAAAATCAATGGGTGGATAAAATATATGAACTTATGGATTCTGTAGATAGTTACATACCAATCCCCCAAAGACAAACAGATCTTCCATTCTTACTTGCCGTTGAAGACGTGTTCTCAATTACTGGTCGTGGAACTGTGGCCACCGGCCGTGTTGAGAGAGGTACGGTTAGAGTCGGTGAAACTGTGGAGATTGTTGGTTTGAAGGATACTAGAAACACTACCGTTACTGGAGTGGAGATGTTTCAGAAGATTCTTGATGAGGCCATGGCTGGGGATAATGTGGGGATATTGCTTAGAGGTATTCAGAAGACTGATATACAGAGAGGAATGGTTTTGGCTAAGCCTGGTTCCATTACTCCACACACCAAGTTCACTGCAATTGTTTATGTGTTGAAGAAAGAAGAGGGTGGAAGGCATTCTCCATTTTTCGCTGGATATCGGCCTCAGTTTTACATGAGAACTACAGATGTGACTGGAAAGGTGACCTCCATTATGAACGATAAGGACGAGGAGTCTAAGATGGTTATGCCCGGAGATCGTGTGAAAATGGTTGTTGAACTTATAATGCCTGTTGCTTGTGAGCAAGGAATGAGATTTGCTATCAGAGAAGGTGGGAAAACTGTCGGAGCCGGCGTTATTCAAATGATTGTAGAGTGATAAGCAGAAATTCAGCCTGGAAGAAACTACTCTTGACAATTCAAATGGTGGTATACTTCCCATCAACTTTGCTTATCTACTTTTTTTAGATCTATCTTTTTCTCGGGATGCATTGTCATGTCTTAGCTAGATAATATTTTTCCTCCGATTTAAGCGACTATCTTTAGCTGCTTCGCTTTTTTTTTTTTGTTTCTAATTCCTCAGCCAAAGGCCATGAGATGGTTTTTGAGGCAGCCATATGTGTATCTCGCTCGTTAGATAATTCATATTGCCTTGAGATTTGTGTTTTTGTGCACTTAGTAAGTTTGAAATACTAATTTGTGAATACTGCTTCATATGTTATTATTGGATTGCTGATACCCCATGACCTGCAGTTTATATTAAGCTCTGGACCAATTGAAGAAATGGCACCTGTGTTTTCTTGCTATGCTTGTGCAGCCATTTCGTTTGTATACTCCTTTTTCTAAGTATTAGTGAGCTTGAACAAGGGTTATTGCAACAACTTTCTCTCTTGTTTGGTTTGGTTTGGTTTGGTTTATTAGCACTCTAGCTACCAGGAAAATCCTGGTTTTGCTGGATATTATGTAAACGGAGATTGGGTCTGAAATTCAAATGGCTTTATAGCCTAAAATAGAATAATATTCTGCAGCTGAGACAGACTAGGAGTCTACCATGAATCTATTAAGTAGCCTTGTTACTCTTATTATATGAATAAATGTGGTTCATATTGGATGGTTTTCGAACCAAATTGGTCGGTTATCTTGTCACCCGAAACAAGCCAGGGTTTGGTCTGGTTTGGTATGGTTTGGTTTGGTTTATTAGCATTCCGACAACTAGGAAAATCCTTGTTTTACTAGATATTATGATAACGAGGTCAAATATGAAATTCAAAAAGTTTTATAGCTTAAAATAAAATAAGAATAATGTTACGTTTATTTTTTTATTCTACTTTTTAAATGTAATTGTCGACACGTCAAATAATAATTAGTATAATTAATATAATAAAATATAAATAACAATTATTGTTTGACACGTCAATAAAATATATTTAAAAATTGATATAAGAAAATAAATATAATATTATTAATAAAATAATATTCTTACAGCTGAGCAGACGAACTAGAAGTGTGCCACATGTTGATTTGAGGGCCAAAACAATTGTTTTTTTGGCCCGAGAATGGTCGATCACGAATAAGCAATTCTGACATTGGTAGTGAAAGTTTGCGTCCACTTAGCCACTCTTATAATGGTTTCTAGAGAGAGAGAGATTCAACTCATGTTCAGATTTTACAGATAACACAAAAAATAGACATTGCCATAAGCATAAGAACATCTCTCGAATTCTACGAATGTCGAGATTCAGGTAATGACCGAGAAATGGTTGATATCATCAGTTGTTGAACAAACTCCGCTCTCCGCCTCTTCTCTACGCTCTCCTCGTCCTTGTCTTTCAACATCGATGTCGCGAAGCTTAACGCATAGATGAAAAACGCTATCAGCAAAAAAAAGGAAAAAAAAAACTCATTCTTGCAGATTCTTCTCCAGACAACCTTCCACGGAAGAAGAGGTTCACCTTTTAAAATTGTGGTTTGCCGAGGAAGAAGCAACTTGAGAATTTTCTTCTTCGTGGTCTGAAAATAGAACGGAACAGATAAATGGCGACAAAAGATGGTCGGATGAAAATTCACTCCGGTTTTCTTCTCTCTTCGTCCGCAGCTTCTTCGCAAGCATAGCTGATGCTGCAGATTTCTCGAGCTTTTTCCTCCGCTGCAAAACCGAGAGCAATTTTGAAGCTTCTATGACTCGAAACTTATCGAAATCGGTATCAAAATATGTACCTTCAATGAAGTTGGATGATGAGTTATAAAATGTCCAATTACATCTTTTCCTAGATTGGCTGCACAAAGAGGACATACCTGATACATCAAAATCGAATCGCAAAAGTTAATACTTCAATCGATACGCGTCTGCAATGCTATAACACTGATAATACCAAGATCAAGAAGCAGAACAGACGCAGAAAACAAAGATAAGCAGCACTTACTGCATTCGATAAGTCGAAACAATGTTCTTCTTCTAAGTGGATACAGAGCAAAGGCACTTCGATATCGACATAGCAGAAGGGGCAAGAGAAGCAAGCTCTGGCATCGTCGTCAACGTCCGAATCGTCATCCGGGATGATATGATTGTCTGAAGGAACCTCGAATCGTTAGTAAGATATTAACTCCCAAACAAAGGCTAAGAATCACCATAGTTATGAAGTTTACACACACATTTGGTACTTCTGCAACAGTTCTCAAGAACAATTAAAAATCCCGTTGATTTCTTCTCGAGACATTTACGCAGATGATTTATCGATATGATATTCATCCATCTTTTAAAAACGCAATTATTAGAGGAATATTACAAAGGGTTCTTCTTTATTTTCTCTCTGTACCAGAAATTTCTGACCATAACACCAGTACCCAATCCTCCCAAAAATGAATCAAAAATAAAAAAATGAAACAAACAGAAATCAAAAACGAATTTCAAAGAAAAGGAAGCATGATAAATCTGATAAGCATAAGAAAGTTTAAAAACAGGAATACCAGGGTGAAGAAGACCAGGTCGAACAGCAGTGAGATACTTAGAAGGGTAAACTCTAGAAGACCAGAAATTAACATCCATGGCGGCGGCGAGCTCTTTCCCGGCGGAAGAGAGTCAGTCAGGGGGTCCGGCGAGTGGGTCTTGAGAGCTTTTCGAGGAAGAAGGAGAGAAGGGAGTAAAGAAGGTTGCCTGTGCCTTTGTCTGATGAAGCATCATGATGAAGTGGTGGTGTTTGCTTGTTCATGTGTTGACGGTCTGACACACCAAAAAAACTAGTCTCTTCCGTGTTGACGTGGCAGTGTAGATGAACATGGTTTCTGTATTTGTTTTTATTGTTTATTCATTAATTTAGTTTAATTCCTTCTAATTTCTTAATTATGAAAGTTAAACTCAATTAACGACTCCTTGTAAAGATGGTATTGGAAGCCAACTTAGTAAGCATGAATGCTCATATAATTTTATTATAAATTACTAAATTTAGTTGACATATTAGCCTATAAATGAAGTCTTGTCTAACATTAGACAGAGACCAAACTAATCAGGTCTTAACGTCTGTGTATTATTCAAATTTGATATAGTGGATAACTATCTAGATCTGATTCAAAAAGATTGATTGATTTAAGGTCGTATAACTTTAGATCGTCGTATTGATCATTATATCATTAATGTATCGACTTTAGATCATAAGATTTCTTTTTCAAAAATTCAGGTCGATGGGACCTAAGCTGTAGCGCCGTTGTGCTAGATCGTCAAGCTACAACACTAGATGATGAGGTTGATGCTCTAGAGATGGTGAATGCCCCTTGGGTTAAGAGAAGGTGCAAGTCTAAGAGGGATCTAACCAAACATAGCTCTATGTGACCCATGGACCTTTGATTATTTGATGAAGCTAATTATAGAATCAGAGAGTTGTATTGTAATAACAAATCATTTTATTCAAAATAAGGATGTACTTGCAATATAAGGATGACATCATCATATATTAAAACAGTCCTTATTGTCCGATGAAAAGTCGTCGCATTACAATAAGTTAAGGGCAAGGGCTCTCTAATTATGTCTTTTGTCTTTCTTCTTTTTCTTTTTTCTTTTTTCTTTTTTCTTTTTTCTTTTTAAGTCATTGACTTTAAAATTAATAAAGTAAACTAGAAAATTAAATAAAAAGTAAACTAGAAAATTAAATAAAGAAACTTATTTGGAAGAAAATTGTGAGAAATGAGTCATAAAATGGACTTTTAACAATATGTAGTGAAGAAGTAAAAGATTATCTTTTAGAGTCAAGCTTCGAATAATCAAGATGTAAATAAAAATATTAAAATAAAGGGAAAAATGCAAAAAAGCGACAGAAGAATAGGAAATAAGCAAAAAAGATAAACAAGTTTCGTTTTAGGCAAAAAGGGAGAAGATGTATGAGAAATAGGCAAAAAAAAGACAAATCGGCGTTTTTTTTCTCAGGCACGGCGAGAGGCTGGCTGGTCCGCTCGGACCAGCCGGCCTCTCCATTTTTTTAAATAAAAATAAGTGAGAGGCCGGCTGGTCTGATGAACCAGCCGGCCTCTCCCTTTTTTATTAAAAAATTATATTTTTATTAAAAAAATTAATTTTTTTAATAAAAAAAATTAATTTTTTTTATGTGCTTTTTATTTTTTTTTTTTTTTTTTTTTTTTTTTTTTTTTTTTTTTTTTTTTTTTTATAAAAAAAAAAAAAGATGATTTTTCGCATCTTGACAATCTCCTTTCACCATGGACTTGGTCCTGCGCCTTTTGTGATAGTGGCGGCTGATTAAAATCCTACTCTCTTCCTGTGTTCATGTAATTGGGTTGCATCAATTTTCATGTCAGATTTTTTGTTTACGCAAAGCAATCTTTGTATTACTATAATTATTTTTGTTTCAAAATTTTACTTGAAAACCAAATCGAAAAAGATAAGTTACAAAGGAGTCATGAGTTGGTTTTTGGTCAGACCGCTGGGGACGGGCCTGGGGTAGAAATGCCCAGGCGGGAGACCTAATCGGCTAAAAGTAACGCTTCACCCAGCTCAATACTATATTTGATACCGTGAGTCTTAAAATAAAATACACGTCAAACCCGTAATAAAAGCTACAACAGATAGAGCAAATAAATATATACTTAACCATATAAAGTCTCGCGAGGAAATAAAGAGTGTTTTCGATCTTGACAATAGCGTGATGAAATTGCAGTGTAATTTCATTAAAATTCATCTTTTTTTTTTATAAAAAAAAAAATTTAATAAAAATAAGGGAGAGGTCACGGCTGGTCGAAGACCAGCTGGCTTCCCTTTATTTATTTATTTTAAATAATTTTTTTAATAAAAAAATTAATTTTTTTAATAAAAAAATTAATTTTTTTAATAAAAAAAAAAAGATTAGTTTTCGCATCTTGACAATCTCCTTTCACCATGGACTTGTCTGCGCCTTTTGTGATAGTGGGAGGCTGATTAAAATCATAATTCTTTTTTTCCTGTGTTCAATGTATTGTGTTTGACAATTCAATTTTGCAGCATTTCCGGTTTTGTTCACTTGTTATCAAATCAATCTTGTTATTTTATTACTTATAATTATTTTTTTGTTGTTCAAAAATTTTACTTGAAAACCCAAATCGAAAAAGATAAGTTACAAAGATTCATGAGTTGGTTTTGTCACGACCCGGGGACAGGGCCTGTGTAGAAATGCCCAGTCGGGCGACCTAATCTCTAAAAGTAACTCGATCACCCAGCTCAATACTATATTTGATAACGGAAGTCTTTAAAATAAATACAAGTCAAACCCACGTAATAAAATCTCAAACAGATAGAGCAAATAAAATATATACTTAACAATATTCAATTCTGCAGGAAAATAAAGATGAATTTTCGCATCTTGACAATCGCGATGCAATTTCAGTAAATTTCATTAAAATTCATCTTTTTTTTTATAAAAAAAAAAATTTAATTAAAAAAAGGGGAGAGGCCGGCTGGTCCGAAGACCAGCTGGCTTCCCTTTATTTATTTATTTTTAAATAATTTTTTAATAAAAAAAATTAATTTTTTTAATAAAAATATAATTTTTTAATAAAAAAAGGGTGAGGCCGGGGCCTCTCACTTATTTTTATTTAAAAAAATGGAGAGGCCGGCTGGTCCGAGCGGACCAGCCGGCCTCTCGTCGTACCTGAAAAAAAAAACGCCGATTTGTCCTTTTTTGCCTATTTCTCATACATCTTTTCCCTTTTTGTCTAAAACGAAACTTGTTTCTCTTTTTTGCCTATTTTCTATACTTCTGTTTCTTTTTTGCATTTTTCCCTAAAATAAACAACAATAAGAACAAAAAACTTTAGTGTCGTGTCACAACATTAGTGGTACAAACTTGACAAATTAATCTTATAAGGTAATTGAAGAATACCCAATTATATTATTAATTGATGTAACTAATGTTTAAGGTTATTAATTAATCAAGTGCAATGACATACAACGTCAAATGATGGAGACCAACTTTGTCTTGTTCTTCCTTTTCAACCGAAAGAAATAAGGGACAAACTGAGCTAAAGTTATGGTAAAACCATTTTGACTTCTTTAGAAAATTCAAAAAAACAGAGAATTGGAGTGGTTCAATTGGATGATGTAAAGTTTGACGAGAGAGTTTTGACTTTATCATGCTACACTGCTTAATTTTATCGGTCACATCATGAATATTAAAGCATCAACCACATGCATTATTTGAAATCAAAGTAAAGTTAATCTGATAGAATGCGTAACGGTGTAAGCCAGCTTGGCTCGGGTCGAACATAGGTAATGAAAGTTGGTCGTAGTGATCCGGAAAGGACAGACTCGATGAGTATCGGGATTTACTAAATTCCATCTCAAAAGACTATTTAGCCACTTAGCAAAATTATACAATTTTATATTTAATAAAGAGTCACAATGAAGAACATAAACTACTTACATTCTAGACTCCAATCCTGATGTAATCAAAAGCTGAAGAAGAAGATAAAACCTGATTAAGTAGCCGATGAATGCAACAAATTAACAGAAGCAGTAGACCCAGGGTGGTGGGCTCAGATCAACGATTGAAATGAAAACAAGACATGGATCGGACCAGTGCTGCTTGATTCCCCTTGGCTAACTCCAATCTATGAGCCTTGCCTTGCCTCACCTCAGCCATACCTCCTCCTGATCATCGCTAGAGAAGAAGACTGACTCTTCACCGGCCTCTGATGCAGCCATACCATAAATATGGGCGACAGCTGAATGTTGGCAACGAAGCAATGAGGTAAGAGAGAGAGAGGGTAATGTTGAATAAGCATGAGTAAATATAATGAGCCAAAATGGAATGATAGAAGAACAAGCCGCAAGGGATATTCTTGGGTTTATTAGAGAGCTTGGGAGGGACCCTAAAAACAGCGCATAAAATAAAAACCAAGGCAACCTATCAAAAACAGCCTTTTCTGTTCCACTTTGAGTTTTTGGATTCCAGTCAAAAAGATTTCAGATATTGTAATAAATCAATTTTTTAATATATAAAATAAAACAAAAACAACTTTTGAAAATAATTCTTACCTATTTTGAATCATAACAAAATTTGCCCAGCCAACAAGACTAATAAGTGTTCTATGTAATCTTCTTTCGTTAAAAAGTCGGGGGAGACTTCATATTGTTTGATCAACGAAACTGACTTTTTAACATTTCAGAGCCTTAAGAAATAGTTGTAGTTCTTGTTAGTAGTGCATGTGGTATGAACAGTATCATAAGATCTAGGGAGATGTGTATTGTATTTTGAAGACACTTGTTAGAGAATTTGTGATTTATTTTAAACTTAACATTAGAGATCAATGTTCTTACATGAATCAACAAGTCGTTGTATCAGTCAGGTAACTCAATCCGCTCCCTCCTTGCAGTGTCCAACATTGTAGACAAGAAATTCACAACATCACAACTAAAAGGGTTAACAAGAGCTGCATGGCTTAAGAATGGAAGCTTTCTCAAAGAACGTCCACTAAAACCCTGTGAAGAGAGACCATATGTATAACCATCTGATATTGAATGTTAATAAGTTACAAGTTGTGCTGTAGAATTTTATGTTTCTCACCTCACATGCTTCTGCTACTTCAAGAAGTTGCTGGCACAGATTAAGTGGCGCATTTGAATCCTTGGACATGTATGATTTTTCTTTTGCACTAGCATAGTTTGGCAGTGTTGTGGGGTCACGTCCCTAAAAAAGTGTATTTTACATTAAGAATTTAAGGAGAAAGACTATCAAATTTCAGAATCATAGATATCAAGTGTGGACCTGAATAGTTGTTAATATTCCAGTGCGAAAAAGTTCCTGCAAGCAGGACCTCAGAATTTCATAACGAGCTTGAAGGTCGGAGGACCAACATATGCTTTTATATCTGCTCGATCAACAAATGCAATATCTGCAATTCAAAAATTGTAAAATCTTAACATTCTTCAAGCATACAAGATTCTTTTTTTATAAAACCATACTATAAATATCACGAGAAACAAAGAAGCCAAACAACAATAAAGTGAATGGAACAAACATATAAGTTAACAATAGACGGACAACAATTATCTTTGAAACATCGCTCAAGTTGATAAAGTAAACTTACCAATAGCTTCTGTTATATTGGATGTTGTTAGAATGACCACATTTGGTGATGATTTTAGTTTGTCTATCTGAGTTAGTAGAGCATTGACAACCTGGCAAGGGTCATAATTCGTTACTGAGACTAAGCAATAATTTAAACAACAGTTTTTTTTCCTGTGCTGCGTGGTGGTTGGCTGTGGGCTCTGGGCTGTGGGGAGATGGGTGTTAGGGGGAGAGAGATGAAGGAAGAAAATAATTCATTACTACAGAAAAAGGAAGAGATGGTTGACATACCCTTATAGAATCTGAAGGTTCTGAACCAGATAAAGCTGCCTTCCTAGCAGCAGCAAGGCTTTCCACTTCATCTGCAGACACCCACTCTTACGTAATTATAAAGTAGAGATGTGAAATACAAAAACAAAACTAAAACCAATTCTAAAAGTAAACCTCACCAATTAAAACAAATACCAGATTGTTTTCTTCTTCTACCATCTCTTGAATTTTCTGGAATAGCTTAGCAACCTGATAGAAAAATGAATATTCATGAAACAAGCGATATGGACTTGATTCAAACCTAGAAGTAGAAATACATGAAATATTCATATTCAACATAGGACATTGATCGCAAATTATTGGACATTGCCGGGTGAGATTGACACACTAGCAAGATTAGGAGGAAAAATATTCTGACATTTAAATTTCTCAAATTTTTGAGAGGATTCTTTTTTTATAGTTTAGAATATAATTATGACTGTTTGTGATTATATTAGATGAGAGAATCTATTTGAGTAGCCAAGAGACAACAATTATGTTTTTCATGACTATTATGGAAAAGTGAGGTGATATGGCTTTATAGTATATATAAATCTCATAAATTACCAAAAGCATAATGAAATCTAAGAAACATAATCTCACAATTTTTGGAAGAAAGAGTTACATAATTTTTTATAATCGTATTTAAACTCAGCTGTATTTGAATTGCATTTATAATCAAAATTTGAAGGCATCAAACATTTCCAAGTATAGTAAATTAGTTCTTACCAACTTTCCGCTTTCAGAAAACCATTTACTAAACAATGAATGTGCATTCACTTCGATCATTTGGCACTGTGGAAATCTGCATTAGAAAAAACATAGATTAGAGACTGAAGTACCAAGTAATCAATCCATGGAGTCCATCAGAAATACCGATATATAACAAAGGAATACATAAGCAAACCTAGAGTTAAATCGAATTGATAGTTTCTGTGCCAAGGCTTTACATAGAGAGGTCTTCCCAGTCCCCGGAGGTCCGTGTAAAAGAATAATCCTGAAAATATTAAGGAATAGCAGAAGTTCTAAGCCAGCCTTCTAGGCACTGCAATTACACTAAAAATGCAATTTCACAAGGAATGAATAGCACTACAAAATGTTAAAATCTTGACATTATGTTAGTATATGATACAACTCTATTTTCACTAATTCCAGAAAAAAGTTATGCAAGAATCATGCAACAGATTTGAACGTAACAAATGGACCCTTGTCAAAAACTAAAAACTACAATTCAGTGAGATTGATCAGACAATATAACTATCTTCATATATAGAAAAGTGCATATAATTATCTTCATCTATATAAAAGTGCACATTTCGACCATTAAATAAAATGCAGAGATTAGATATCCGATTCAATAAACAATTTCAATACCTGTTCCACGACACAAGAAAAGGATCGACGCCCTTTTCAGTGAATAGCAAGGCACTAGCTGCATACCGCAATAACCTTTGCTTGAGACCTGATTCATAAACTAGGCTGCAGAAGATATATATCTTATTGCTGTACATGCTGATATAGAGGCATCTGTGGAGGAAAAGGAAAATAGTGCAAACCAACCTTTCCCACATGCCATCAAACTCCTTGGCAGGAAGAATCCATTCATTAAAGCTAGAAGTCTGCCCATCCCCGCTCAATTCCTCACATGGTCCCTCCTCACTGAGCTGGAAAACAAGCAAGCAACAATATTATGAAAATTCGTCCTACAAAAATAAAGTATGAGAATTAGTAGATCCAAAAGGATGCAATTTTAAGCAAGCATGTACTAGATTAGATCATCAACTTCTTATAAGAGCTTCTCAATCAAGGAAGGAAAATTAACAAAAGGATCAGAAGAAGACTTTTTCTGTGATGCATACAACTAGTTTAAAGGATTGCTAATTCTAACAATAGAATGGTTCATCAAATGCTAAAATAGAGAAGTAAAATGAAAAGTAGCCTAGAGAGAATTATTTATACTCCCCTTATACATTCTTTTCTTTTAATAAAATTAAGTTCCTTATGGAAAAAAAAAAAAAAAAAAGAGAAGTAGTTTTTACTGATTTTCTGTCATTGATAGTAAAAGTTTCACCTGAAAGACATGGACAACTGGTTTAACTTGCCAGAACAAAAGGACTTCGTGATTTTGAACCCATTCCTCTGCAAGGCCAAGGAAGTACATCAGAACCACATGACACAAACATTTGCAAAGAGTACTTGGGGGAAAAGGCAAAATATCCCGAGTGAATATTCTTTTGGTAATTTAAATGCTTAAACACATAAGCAGTTGGATAATTTTTTTTTTTAATGATGCCCCTTTTAAAATTTGCAAACGCAACATTTGAATACCAGCAAACTTCTAATGAGTGTCTGTACGTAAGAAAACATACCGGTATCACAAACACGGATTCTTTGCACATTTTCTGAAAGGAAAGGATCATCAAAAGGCACGGGAATGGGTCCATCAACATAGCTTAAACTTCTCTTTTCAAGCATTCTGAGAATTGAAAATAAAAAATGTGGAATGACTAAGCTCATCGTTTTAAAGGTTTGCAGTATAACCATAGCACTCACAAGTTTGCTGAGCTCAAAATAAAGAACAAAATCTCAAGAATCTGTAATAAAATTTCAACTTAATAATCTAGAATGAAACATCAAAACAATTAGTTCAAAGCTCACCCCTCAATTGTTGAACGGGCATCATCATATTTAGCTGTGCTAGAAGATTTCAAACAGACTTCAACTGAAACATAAAAAGTAATAATAATAATAAAACAAATTAGATAACTAGAACCTAAAATTTGGGAATATACCAAATTGAGACGGAGAATGGAAATAAAAGACAAACCTGAAACAAGAACTTTATCTTCAGAGACAATATGAGGAGCTAATTCGGGAACAATGCCATTTGATTCAGGAACCTCACCTTCTAGCAAAAGAATTTTGCACAATCTCCATGGGAGCACTCATTTTTTGAGACTAGAGAAGTACTACATGCGGAAGAATCACAATTCGTAGATGATTCCGAGATTATTGCCAGAAATTTGAAGCATAGGAAAGAAAGCGAAGAGGGAGGTAAGGCGAGGTATTGAGCGAGTGAAGAACCCGAGGGTTTCGTCAGTAAAATGGGCGGGAAAAACTGAAAGGGCCTGAGCCATTTCAATTGTCAACAAATATTATAGAAGATTAGCGTAAAATCTCATTTATGTATTTTATATTATTTATTAATAGGAAAAAATTTAATTCAAACCTACAGTGTGAATAATTTATACTTTAAAATATGTTTAAGTACAAATTAAATCCTATATTATCTATAAGGAACAAGTCAACTCTCAACGTTATTCGCTATTAAATACACTCGCGTTTTAAATGAAGGAGACCACATTTCGCACTAGGGTGACCTCCACAGTAGCCCGCATTTAGGGAAAGGTCGCCCTCGTTTAGGGCAAAAATGCAAAATTAGGGCGAAAAACCAAAATTATGGCGAAACCACAAAATTCAGGTGATCTGTAAATCGATCGGTAAGTTGATACGGCGATTCAAAATTATGGCGAAACCGCGAACAAATGGTGTGGGAGATCAAAATTGCAAACAAAATCGATGGAAGACTAGGTATTGAAGGTCGAAACTTGCTGGAACTGCGAGAAAAATTAGCGGAGAGCGAAGCTAGGTCACGTGCGATCGCTGTGTTTCGCACGAAGGCAACCTCGCCCTAAATGCGAGCTACTGCGGAAGTCACTGTCGTTTAAATGAGATCATCCTCGTGCGAAACAGGACAACCGCCTAGTGTATTTAATAGCGAATAACAACGAGGTTTGACTTGTTACCTGAAGTGATCTTTATTGTTGTTTTAAAGCTTAAATTCGTAGATCAAGAATCATTTGACATCTCAAATGCTGAAGAGATAATTTAAGATGTTCAGATAGTAGAGTTATTATTCATAAACGGTGAACATTAACTCGAATTTGCAAGGAACCGAATCGTATCTGACCTTTGATGATATAGGAAAGTTAATTTGTTTGAAAAAAAAAAAAAAAAAAAAAACATAACTCTTTTCCATACGGTGTAATTCGGGGAAAAATCATAATTTTTATTGGCTCTACATTATAAATACATCAACAAGTATAAACGGTTGTGTTGATTGTTTTGTCATTATATTCGGAAGAAAAATGAGAGAAGGTGAACTTATTTGAAAGAAGTATGATAAGCGTTTTTTGATCGATGAAAAAAGTTTTCACGAAAATGAAAGAATAATTAGGTTAATTCTCCATGAATTTTTGGTTTGAATGATTTCAAATACACTTGGGAATAACATGATAAATTTAACCTTGATACGATTATTTGTTTGAATTTCTCCGTTAATTTGAAGTCGTTGCATTTGAAATTCATTTATCCCAAGACATCTCTCGAATGATAAAAACATTATTGAGTGTTTTTATCTTTATATTTCTAACTGTTTTAAATAGTCAGAAGGCAATCGTCACCTTGAAATATTCACGGTAGTTGCTCGAGCAAGGACTCAGTCACACGACAATCATCAGACGATCGCCGAGTTCGGCACCCTCCTGAGAAGCTTTCTCGAAAGGCCTCCGAGGTTCATGCTCGAAACGACGAACATCATTTATGTAGAGAGAGAAACATGACATTAATCAAATCCTATCAAACCATGACAATATAACTCAAATCTAATGTTTATTATTGCCAAACTAGTTCAACTTCAAGAACATAACCAAAGCCAGAGACCTAGCCTAATGTTTTATGTTTATGACGTCAATTATTATAATGAAATCAATCGAAAGAGTCTTCGTCTAAGCCTTCTCCCCGGCGAGGAGACCCAAGACAGTGCGCCTCATGTTGCCATCATTCTTCATCAGCAGCCTCTCGACCATCGGCATATCGCCGAATCCCTGCACCGGAAACAAACCCAACACTCTAAATATTATTCCGGCCGTCGTGATTTGACGTAGAAAAATAAAACACTTACCATTTCCTCCAATTCATCAAGAGCTGCATCCCATTTGTCCTCATCAAACGAATCAACTGGACATTTCAAATAGTGGTCATTACTCAACACATCCCTGATCTTACCAACCCGTCTGAGACGCTTCTCTTCCATCTCTCTGAGACGAATCTCCATAATTCTACGATCGGAACCGTTTTCAAATAACGGAGGAGCTCCGACAGAGACTGCCGGAAGCTTTTTGTCCCAGGCAACAGGATGAGACTCAGTCGAAGTACCGGCCGCCGGAGTGGTAGGAAACCTTTGGCAGTTTTTAAGCAGTTTACCAATCAGATTGGCCTCGTGGAAGGAGCCTTCTTCTCCATTTTCCACCCTACTAGCCAAAAAGGGAGTTCCCAAGATACTATCATCACTTACTAAGCAGCCGTTCTGCACAAGTTCTCCAGCTTGAGGGTCCAATCCTGGATTCTGAATAGAACAAGAAAGAAAACTGTAAATAATAATTCAATCATGAAAAGAGAAGAAGAGCCTCTAAGCCAATCACATGCCTGATTATGTACGACCCGGGAAGACGGCGATTTTTTCCGGCACCCGGACTGATACGTTGTTCTGACGGAGTCATTTTCAGTTCCTCTTTTAGTACAACACACTGGGCAGAAATGTAAATTTTCTTGCCTGAAGCAAAAAAGGTTCATATTATTATTAAACTATCGAATGACTGATTTATGAAACATTTTATCTGACGAGTTTAAGATCTTCTTACCCTGTCGACTTGGAATGAAGTTCCGGTGTAAAAAGGGCGCCACAGCCGTCGCAAGTAACCTCCCCAACGAAATCGTAGCCTCCGGAAATTGGATCAGTGTCATCATGACAGGTTGGCTGAGCAGGCGAGTCACTTGTTGTTCGTCGGCCGGAATATGGATGCTTATTCATCTTATCGCTCAGTTCAACATCAATCCTCAAAATTTTCAATTTTTGTCTGATTATATCATACAGATCGTCGTCATCTACCAATGTCACCACATCACCATCCTCGTCGATATATGTCGTTTTCAGATCGGAATTAGAGGGCAAGTTAAAAAGACTGCAAATTTTTGCCCTCAGTCCATCCATGTCAAGACCCGATTCACAAGTTAGAAAAACAGCTTGGAACCGCCTAAGAGTTTCTCCATACTTCACCTGCAGAAAGTAGAGCTGATATAAGAACAGAATCACGAAAAAAAAATATTTTCTTTTTCTGGGTAAACGATATACGAAGAAAGAAAAGCAAAAAATCAGAGTAATGACAAAAAAAAACCCAGAAAAACTGAGGATCGATGAAGAAACAAGCAAAAATTATTGATAACAGATGATTGATCGTAATAATCAGCCTACCTTGACGACTAACGTAGGCTCCGACTCCATAGCTTCGGAAACGAAAGAAACAAATCAGGCTGGACGATCGAATACGCGATCGCGATTCGAGATGACAATATTGGAAGGTAACCCGCCGAAACCCTCTTGATCGTCTTAGATTTATATTGGAAACAGAAAGACTTACAGTTAGAAAGAAAGCCAAAATCTTAATTCAAAGTAATTCAAACAATCTCTATATCTTAGCAAACTAGATTCTGTTTTTCAAGTCACCAAGGGAGATTTAAAATGGGAATTTCTCATGAAAATGATTTATTTTTTTTTTTTTTAAGGGCAAAATAGAAGTTAAATCATGAATATTGAGATCGGTTCATCTTAAACTTTGAAATTTATTTGGGTATTTGTCAATTTTAAATTTTTTAGGATAATTATCAATTTGAACCATGTACTATACACGTTTTTTCAATTTGGCCCCTGTACTAAAAAAACTGGCAAACCGAACCCTGTACTTTGATTCTGTTATCAGTTTTGACCTTCTATCAATAATTTCATTAAACTCTCATTGAAAAAACTAACAAACGATCTTGGATTCAGTTGAAATTTTTACCACATATTCACTACTTTATGAGAAGATAATTTGAAAATTTTTGTATTTTTTAACACATGTACGATTTATTGGAATTTTATTTTAGTATTTAATATAAATATTATAATAAATCATACAAATTTTATAAAATAACGAAATTTTTTCTATTATTTACTCATGATAAGTTAAACATGTGGAAAAGTTTTCAAATAAATTAAATATTGTTTGGTATTTGTAAAAAAATTAATTTATAAAATAAAGAAGAAACTGAGATTAATTTAAAAAAATACCAAAAGATATTGGATTTATTGGAAACTTTTTCCAGATGTTCATCATATTATGGGTAGATAATAAAAAAATTTGCGTAATTTGTTAAAACTTGTATGATTTATTATAATAGTTTTAAAAAATACTAAAATAAAATTACAATAAATCGTAGATATATTAAAAAATCACGAAAATTCTCAGATTATCTTCTCATTAAGTAATGAACATGTGGTAAAACTTTCAACTAAATCTATGATAATTTGATAGTTTTTTCAATGAGGGTTTAATGAAATTGTTGATAGAAGGTCAAAACTGATAACAGAATCAAAGTATATGATTCGGTTTGCCGGTTTTTTTAGTACAGGGGCCGAATTGAAAAAACGTGTATAGTACAGGGTTCAAATTGATAATTTCTCAATTTTTTATTTGAACTCAATCTTGGGTCCTTTCAGGCTTGGTTTTGGTTTGATCGTTTTAATAATTTTTAAAATTAAAAATCGAACACGGTTTAATTTTCTTAGGGCGCAAAAAGTACGAATTCATTTAGGATCTAAATTACACTTTACCGATGAATATTTTATCGATACTAGCTCAAAACGTGCAATAGCGATGTACTTGTAAGTAGTCATTTGATATACAAGTGCATTGTCATGCAATGCATGATGAATAATGTCTTAAAAAGTAAACTAATATTGATGAACATAGAGTGAAAGAAAAAACTCAATAGATTTTTGAGGGTTCAGAGTTGTTGGCGTGAGCCTCACACCACTAAATCAAAACTTCGCACCTTCTCAAATTTCAGTCGCCAATCCCAACGGCAAGAAACTGCCTCTCTCGCGCCCTTTTTCTTCTCCGACTCTCTCTCTCTCTCTCTCTCCCCTCCTTTTCCAACTTCGCCAGTTTCTTCTCTCTCAAGCACCATCCCCACGGTGCTTGAGAGCCGAGAAGAGTTGTCTTCCGCCGGAGCAGTTTCAGTCCCACTCATGGCAGATCCAAGAGATGTTGTTCCGTACGATGACCCATACGATGGCCTTAACACCGACGACATTCTCAATTTCATGGCCGATCAAAACCCTTGCTTGGATGATTTGGCGAATTTAACTGGAAATTCATCCGGTTCTCGCCCAAATCTAGAAGCAGGAAGTGGAATTGCGGTATCCGACATGCAAATTGAGATTCCCGGAGAGTGGGAATGGCTAAATCACCAATCTACCGCCGGAGGGAGTTCTGGTGCCGGTTCTTCAAATGTTGGCGGCGACATGAATAATCCGCCGCCGGAGACTATCCAACCGCAAATTCCGTTTGATTACAATGTGAAGCAAATCCTAGTTTGTCCGATTTCACCATCGCCGTTCTTCTGTAGTTTCTGCCAAGTTCTCAGACAAATAGTTCACTCTAATGGTATATTTTCCAGCGTTTTGCTAAGCCAGCTCTTAAGAAAGAATTCTACCAGTAACTTTGAAGTTTCATCATCTTCTGTTAACAGGAATCAGCGTTAGAAAACTTGAGATTCATGGAAGATTAGGTATGATCACTCACGCAGTTCTTGAAGATCGCCCGATCATTTCTGCAAATTCTTCCAATACACATTACCAAAGGATAGAGTAAGTAGAAAGCGATTCAGTCTCGGCTTGGTTTGAATTATTTCCAGCAAATTGATTGAATTTCACATCTGTTTACTCAGTTTATGTAAGAAAAGTTTGGACGAAATCAAGCAGTATTTAATCAATTACATCGTCAATAATATCGTTAGTCAATATCGTCCAATTCCAGAAGCTCTGTTGGTTTTCTACGACACCCTCTGTGTTGGAATGGAGTGGGAGGAGAACAAAAATGGCAATGAAGACAGACCACGCCCTCGACCATCCAACCCACCTCCACCGCCACCTCCTCCTTCGCAGCCACCTCCACCACCACAAGCCACCTCCTCCACCACAGCCAACTTTACCACCACCTCTGATTAACCCTGGAAAATCGACGTTCTGGCGGAACCAGAACCGAAAATGGCCTATTGACCTCATTGGCCGCCCAGGTTATTTATATTTTTGAGTTCTACTGTATATACTTAGTTATTGGTAGATGTTTCATGCTACATTGCACGTAATTTCATCACTTTTATTAACATTTTGATTGTAATGTTTTGGCCATGGGAGCTAGTGCAGAGGCAGAGAACAGGGAGGATGACGGTCAGCGATATGCGCGAATATTTTCATCTTCCGATCACTGAGGCTTCTAGAAGATTGCACTTGTGTCCAACCGTCGGTGAAAAAGATTTGTCGGAAGAGCGGATTACAGGCGATGGCCTTACCGGAAGGTTTTGATTGACTCGTCATAACGACACTATTTCTCATCATTTGCATAGTAGAAGTCTTTTTGTTTTTTCTAATCAAGTTCTCTATGTTTGGCTAAACGTACAGATAAAAAGTTACCAGGGAAAGGTGTCGATGTTGAAACAAAATTTAAATTCAAATGATCCAGAGAGAATGGCAAGAACAATTGTCAAAGTAGAACGAATTCGAGACGAATTAATTCAAATCTTTGATGTAGTTAACTTAAACTAAGACCATGTTCATTATTTCTTTCTTATTTAATTAGCGGTTTTGTTGTTCACAACACATAATTTTGAGGAGAACTGAGCAACTTCTTCATCTTCATCTTATGAACTTCTGCTGTCTATTTTCTGAGGACCTTTATGCAGTAATCCTTAAGAATGTTCCCTGTTCAAGATGCCTGATCTTATTAACTTGTTTCATTGACTTCAATCTCTATCTTTTAAAATATGGTGTAACGTCAGGAGTCTGAGTCGGAGTCAGCCGTAGGGGCAGGAAACCTCTGGCCAGTTACGTCGTCGGCGTGATTTTTAGGTAGTTAATCAAGTAGATTAGCCTCGAGGGAGGATTCTTCTTCACTGGCTTTCTGAGACTTGTGGTTTTACTTGAGGGCCTAATGCTGGATGCTGAATAGAACAAGAAAGAAAAATGTAAATAATGATTTGATCATAAACTAGACAAATGAAAAGTGAAGAACCCGTAAGCCAATAACACGCCTGATTTTGTACGCCTTGAAGCGAATGCGGTTTTCGACCGGAGCCCGGGATTGTGCGGTTTAACATAATTTCATTTCTCATTTTAGCATATCATAACACATTTAGTTTGTTGTCTTGACATTGATGCTGTTGGAATGGCTTTGTCCTTTGAAGATTTAGTGTTCATGTTTGTATAAGTCAGGTAGTGGGCTCTCAGCGGCTACATTTTGCGTGCTAGAATCCCGACCGGCAGGTGGCTGCAATGATCGCAATTTATGGTGTGTCAAAAGAAATGTCACAGTAGATTTCTAAAAGTTTCTCATGAACTGGCTACGGGAAAGATTTCAAAATCTCTACAACATCTTCGTAGATGATATTCGAAAAATGATTATGGCTAGGAGAAGATCCCACTCTAGTTTTATTACTTCTCACACTGCCCATTTCACATCAATAATTAGTATTAGAGTTTGGTGTGTTCTGAATTCTATTTGATTCGGGTTAGCGTGCCCGCATTGTGAATCTCATTTAGGATTTTTTTTTTTTTATAAATTCATGTAAGATAGAATTGCAAAACTCGCAGTTGTATTTCGATATTCACATAAATATGTCTTGTGTCAATAGTTTTTTTTCCAGAAAGAGTTTTTCCACGTCAATTTATGTGTTCTACATTCATGTTTTCTTTTTCAATTATCGTTTAATTTTTACAAGTGATATCATGGCTTTGTTTTCCAAAGTTTTGTGTTTCCAAGTTTGTCAAAACAGATTCTCTCCGGTCTACTGCAACGAACAAGGTTTTCGTAATTTTTTTTTCAGAAAATTACAATTTTCGGGAAAAAGAAACTAAAAAAAAAGAGGGAAAATTATTCCCTGTCATTCGTCCTCGTCGTGAAAATTTGTTCTTCTTTGCCACACAAAAATAATCTCTGCCAATGGTTCTCAATTATCCGACCATCGGTTTGCCCATTGAAGATTGACGACCCTCCGTCGGCTATCCGTCATGTCGGCTATCCGTCATATTTGGTCAGTGCTCTCATTCTGCAAGTTGTCTATCTCTTGGAGAAGAAACCTATCAACTCGACCTCGGTGATTTTGAGCAGAATTTTATTTTCAAACTTTATATTTCATATTCGTAGTTTGGTCTCGCACACAATAGTTTTATTGGAAAAATTATGATTTTTCTAGGAATATTTGAAAATTTTTAGATTGTTTTCCGTTAAAAATTCAAACATTATTCAAAATTTAATGGTTTGAAATTTTTTGGGAAGATTTGTACATTTTTGGGTGGACTTTGTTTGAGTTTTATTTGGAACTGATTTTGTTATTGCAGAATTATATGAATTTTTTGGAATATCTTTTCGAATCTTAACCATGATTTTATACTTCAATATTTTATAGGGAAAAATGCAAAATCAAGACTAATGTTTAGGAAATAGGCATAGAAAGGAAAGAAGTTTAGTTTTAGGCAAAACAGATAAAGAAGTTTGGAAAATAGGCAAAAAAGGGATTTTGGCCAAATTTTTTTTTTAAATAAGACGGATTAATTTAAAACAAATAGCAAACGATATTTAATTTACTTGAAATTTTTACCACATGTTTACCACAATATGAGAAGATAATCTGAAAAGTTTCGTAATTTTTGGACTACTGTACGATTTATTGTAATTTTATTTATTTATTTGATAAAACAATTATAATAAATCGTACAAGGGTTAAAAAATCACGAAACTTTTCTCACAACCGTATCATAATGTGATGAACATGTGGTAAATATTTCATGTATATTAAATATCGTTTGCTATTTGTTTAAAATTAATTTCTGTTTTTTCTTCACTTTATAAATTAATTTAAAAACAAATAGCAAACGATATTTAATATACTTGAAATATTTACCACATGTGCATCTCATTATGAGAAGATTATGTGAAAAGTTGCGTGATTTTGTAACGCTTGTACAATTTATTATAATTGTTTTATCAAATAAATAAATAAAATTACAATAAATCGTACGAGCGTTTCAAAATTACGAAACTTTTCAGATTATCTTCTCATATTGTGGCAAACATGTGGTAAAAATTTCAAGTAAATTAAATATCGTTTACTATTTGTTTTAAATTAATCCGTTTTATTTTTAAAAAAAAATTAGCCAAAATCTCTTTTTTGCCTATTTTCCAAACTTCTTTCCCTGTTTTGCCTAAAACTAAACTTCTTTCCTTTCCATGCCTATTTCCTAAACATTAGTCTTGATTTTGCATTTTTCCCTATTTTATATGTGAATTTTTTTTATTGAAAGTAGTGATTTTGAGTTTGATATTCCACAAAAGAATGTGTTTTTAGGGCACGAAATCTTTGAAATAGATCTTTCACTTTTTGCTCAAAATTTGATATTTCGTTATGAAAGGATAATGATAATGCAATTTGTAAAGACGTTCTAAAAGACAAATTTGATATGCTTGCCCAGATTTAAATGAAACTTTGTTGAATTTGCAGATGTCATCATAGTGATTTGAGGGATATTTTAAACCTTGTCCACGTGTTGAATTTACCCTCGAAGACTTTTACAATTTGGTGATCTGAATACTTCTTTGGGACAAATAGGTGGGTCTGCAGTGCAGCTCTTCTTTAAGTGTGTGGAAGATGAATATTTGTTCATTGTATCAGAATTCAGAACTAGTTTAGAGGTGGAGATTGTCAAAATTTAGTGTACTTAATTCTTTTTGGATCTAGTTGAGGAGTTTGCATTTTAGATCCTCTTCTATGGAATTTGTATTGCAGTAGAGATTGTTAGAGTTTAGTGTGACCTAAATTCTCTTGTAGTCGGGTCAGTGGGCTTACGTTGTGAATCTCGTTTAAGATTTTGTTTTCTTTATAAATTCATATAAATTAGAGTTGTAAAAATCGTGATTCTACTTTGATCTTCGTAGTAGATTTATCTTTTTCCTATAATTTTTTTTTTCGAAAAATTTTTTTCATGTAAAATCTATGTGTCCCACACTCGTAGTTTCTTTTTCAATTTATTGTTCGATTTTTTTTAATAATTGGTATCAAAGCCTGGTCGTGAGAGATTACAAAATTTAGGTTTCGAAATTTGTCAAAACATCAATTCTCTCTCATCGTTTCACAACGACAAAGGGTTTTTTTGTAATTTTCTGCAGGAAATTATAATTTTCGGAAAAAAGAAAAAAAGAAGGATTCCCCCCGCCAGCCATTAGTTTTCGCCGCGAAGACTCGTTCTTCTCTCCCGCACAAAAATAATTGCCGCTGTCAATGGTTCTTGATCAGTCCGACCATCAGATCGCTTATTGAAGATCGACGACCCTCCATCAACTATCCAACGTTTTCAGTCGGTGCTCTCCTTATTCAGGTCGTCTTCCTCGTGGAAAAGAAACCTATCTGCTTGAACTAATTGATTTTGTGAGTGATTAGTTTTTTTATATGAATAATTATTTATAAGCATTCATAACTTGAGTTTTGATTCAGTACATTGAATATTTAGAGGGTGAAGTTGAGGGAGTGGAAGCTGAAGTGAGATCTCTTATCCACTTTGAATCCTTGATGATATTTCTTCTTGCACAAACCTGCCACCGACTCCTTCATCGACTCCGGTCCGCAAACCAACACTCCGACTTGATCATTGCTGCCCGTGTCATCCGCAAATCTAAAGAATATATCTGTTTGACATTGATAGGGAAAAAAATTAACTCTTCAAAACCGAGTTTTCGAAAATTAATGATTTTAACAATGTCATACATAAGATACTTGTAATTGATGCCTTTTAGTAGATGAATTATATGATTATAACTTTATTTTATACCTTGAAAATTAGGCCTTGCTCCAAAATAGATTTCATGTTCTTCTATTGGACCCCTTGTTGATAATGAACTTGATTCCTCATCTTTGTCTTGTTTCTCAAATATCATTGGAATTTTCTCTCTCTTTAGGCTCCTCCATCTCAGAAAAATTGCCACTATCAAGCCGAGTAACATGGCTACAACGAAAGAAGATAGTAGAAGAAGATCGGAAAGCCAAGACGGGATCTTATCTTTCGTCTCTTTCGTCGTCTTTCCCGGTGGAACGACGACGTGGTTGAAACAAACTGAGAAAAACAAGGAAGGTGATGGAAGATAGTCCTACAATTACAGCTATCCAAAGCAAGTTTCCAAGCCCTTCAACCTGCAAAATTAGAACCCTTAGTGCTGAAATTTATAGTTTTCATCTCTGAGTACTCATATAGTAAATCTCTGAGAGTTAATGCATTGGACTGCTCTTCTTTTGTCACAAACACTTTCACTTTTATATTCAATCTTTCATTGGACTGGTTTAAGAGTAGAGATGAGATAGAGTTGAGGAGACAGATGTCTTGAGACTTCTTCACAGAATGAACAAGCTGTATTCTTGAAGGAAATCCGTGACGATTTCTGTTCCTGGTTGAAGAAATTTCCTGCAAAATACTTAGAAATGGGGTTATTCCAATTCCCCCCGCGATCAGCAGCAGACTATCGTATCTGCAAAAAAAGTAAATGTGAATGATTTAGTGAAAAAATGTATAAATGATTAAATTATTTTCAAAACACAAGTTTAGCTTTTAAGATTATTTGTAACTTGTCATATTTGGGCAAATGTAAAAGCAAATTCGATGGTTTACGGACCTTAGAAAGTCCGTTGAAGTGGGGCCGTAAGGACCTTCGATAGAAACCGGAATGCATTTCGATTGGTCGGAATCGGAATCAGAATCCACCTCGGTTTGTAACAAGTTGTAGAGAGAATTTGTCCAAGATCCTTCACTTTTAATCATAAGTGATATTGTGTAGTCATCAACATTGGAGCTAGATGTAACACTAAAGGCATGCCATTGAAACTTTGAAATCATTGGTATTTTCACAAATACTGCACTTGTAGGAACATATTTCAATCCTGCATATATCAGATGAAAAATAAAAGAAGAAGCCATAGATCGAGAATTCTCCGAACGAGTTTCGATTTTTTCAGAAAAGTGAAATGAGTTTAGAAGATTTACTCGGATCTTTTGGCAGAACAAGCTGTATGCATTTGCAGGGCAGAACGATGGCCGAAATTAAACAAGTTCCAGGTCTGGTGTGTACGAATCGTAGCAGCCGATCGATCGAAAAGAGAAAAACTCCGGGAAAGACGTTGTAGAAATGTCTATCTCCGGCATGAAACAAGAAGAAAACCAAGAAGACTATGTATAGATGATGAGTGTAGTAGAATAATTCAAACTTTCTCCTCCTAACTTGAGGAAGAGCCGTGATCCATATGACTAAACCGGTAATTAACGCCACCTCTCCGGCGAGATAAATCCGACCCGTCTTTTGCCATTTCGATATCTGCAGTTTAGAATAATCATTTTCCATTTCAAATTCAAATGCTTCATAGAATTAGGATCTAAAAAAGTAACAGAAGAAGTTTACCTCTTCTTTTATGTAATGGCTGACCCCCCAAATGAACAAGGTGCTTGCCCCATGAAAAGTGGCAAAAACAAGCATGGCAGTTCCTAGCCATAGTATGGTATTTTACCGAAGCTTCGAACTGAATTCCGAGTAATTGGAACAAGGAAAGCCCTCTAAGGATTGGGAAAAGAAGCAGAGCCAAGCACTGCTTCGGCTAGCAAGCCGGCTCGGGTTGCCACTCGTAGATACACTAGCTCCCAGCTGAAACAAAACTGAAAGTATGAAAAAAAAAATGGAGGAATTTCTGATAAACATGTGAAGAACTTAAATTATTTTGGCACTTTAAAACTCACTTCTTCAGCTTCATGGATTTGATTGGCATCATCTTATGGAGATCGTTCGAGATTCGAACGTAGAATGTCCATACGAGAAAGGCGAAGAAGAGAGACAAAACAAGAATTTCAACTCCAGTTAAAATTCCCAGAAAGCTGTTGATAAGGAGTGGATTGGATAGAGTTGAAATAGAAGGCTTCTTTTGTCTGCAAATCCAGTGTAAAATTTCATCAAACAAGTAAACAAAGTTTCAAATGGATCCAGATTACCTCGACCATCCCTTCTTCCAAGGTCTGAAATTCAAGTAAATCAGCCCCATTATGGCCACAGCAATCACAGGAAAAGAGTACACTGCAAAATTCAGACCTGCAAAAACACCTCTAGCTTTAACATTACCTTCAGTTTTTTTAGATTCTTAAATTCAACAAAAAAAAAAAAAACATAAAAAAAGAAAACTTGAAGAAGCTTTTAAGATTCGACCATAATATCCAAAGAGGGAAGCTCTGGCTTTATCTTCAGCCTTCATGCCACCCTTTTGTCCATAGCTGAGTAGGTTTAAGCAGCCACAGAGAAATCCAGCAAATCCATATCAGAATCAGCAGCAGCTTGAGAGAAGAAAGAAGACCTAATTCTACCCATTTTCAGACAGCAGAGAGATCTGCTAAAAAAGGTTGGTTTAGTTTGGATTTATATAAACTGGATTTGAGCCCTCCTCCACTTCGAAGAATCTCATCAGAAAGTGGCATGTGAAGTATTAAACAGTGCGAGGAAAATGATATATCCTGCCATAAGATTCTTCGGCTTTTGTTCATCATTTCAAAAACCATGCTTTCCATTTGACTTCTTAGACTTTGATGAAGATAATATGGCAGAAAAAGACATCACCATTTCTTCGTCCTGTCGTTGGCACTAGTCTTATTAGCTATACTGCTGTTTAATTTGTTTTGATGTTTATTTAATGACATCTTTTTTGGCTTGATTGAGATGTTCTTGTTGCTAAAGTTGCTGTTGATGGACGTGTAGAACAAACATTTAGCCTCAAATCACATTAGCAGTAAAAAGAGATTATAGATTGGCACGACCAGCTACACTTGATGGGTGTGTTAGAGTTTTTCATGACTCAAATTTTGTTTTGTTTGGGCAAAAAAAAAAAAAAAAAATAAATAAAAAATAAAACAAAAACTCCATATGCAAAAAAAAAAAGAAAGAAATTATAGATATTTTTGTCGACAATTGCGACAGTAAAGAAGGGATCGGGGGGCCGATAGACCTCCTATTTTAGGGTTATTGCCTAGTACTATATATATTATACTTGAGTCACAATACTCGTTATGTTTATTTATTTTGATAGTGTAGTTTCTCTCATTTATCTTTGATTTTTTATCTCATAGGATTTTTCACGTAAAACTTTGCTATTTTGTCTTTTGTCATTGATTTTTATTTTATTTTGCATTTAATTATTACTTGTTATATTTGTATTTGTATAAGTTGTTGCACAGCTCTTTATTTATGTAGAGCTAAAAATGTTTTAATTATATTTGCTGTGATGTTCATGAAGGGTTCAAAATATTCTGAAGATTTTTTAATCTTGGACCGTTGGAAGTGAAGTTACTTTGTTGATTTGTACAAATATTTTTAATTCCCTAATTAATACTATTCTAGATACGTCACAATATGAGATTATTTAGACTACAAGAACAAATCAGATTCTATAGCAAGATTTGATAAGTACTAGTCAACAAATTAAAATTTATTCATCAACATATTTTTTTCTTCCAATTGAACTCATTTCAATTATTCTTTTAGCGGCTTTAGTGGGTGCAATTGTCGTGGCTCGCCAGTCATTAATCTTTAGAACTAGCAACTGCAATCTAAATACTAAATATAGCATTGTTCTAGATTATCACACTCATATCCTTTACTTTTAACTTTAATTAAGTATATTTTTGAAAATGGTGTATGTGCCTCTTAGGAGTTCTTATGTGGTAGTTCGTCCCATAAATGCAATAACGACTCAAGATTCTGTTAATTGTGAGGGTCCAGTTCAAACGAGTGGGGGTGCACAATCACCTATCGTGAAAAGTGAAAATTAAGTGATTTATATGTAGAGTTGACTTCTTTACCTAGAACAACGCATTTTGGGCTAACTCCAAGAACAAATTCGTGCGGGCTCTAACCTAAAGCGAATAATATTGTATTGGAAGCACCAGGGAACTCTACAAATGATATTAGAGCCAATTCCCAATTGAAAATATGACAAATGGGGACGTCGGGCCCCCAAAAGGGGAGATTGTGGATGCCGACCTTGTGAAGGCAAGAACGACCCAATATTTTGATGATTGTGAGGCCTAAAATTTTCAACTTTTTTAAAGCTAATTCTTCCTCATTTACTAAGTATAGAAGAAAATTCATATATAAATCTATTATGGGTCAGTGGTTGCAGTGATAGGTCGAAGCATGAAGATGTAGGAAGTGCGTGCTTACAGAGAAAGCACAAAATGCAAAAGAAAGAAATGGTGGGGCTTCTTGCATTCACAACTGAGAAGATGATGATAAAAAGAGAGAGAGAGATAACAACTCATGGCTCCTACATGTTCATGGGATCTTTCAATAATCTTTAACTTACGTACCACTTCTATCAAAAATATTAAGCTTTGTTAGACGGGGTTATTATTGATCAAGAGGGAAATCCAAATGGAATCAGCCAATTAACACTCGATGGCTATACCATTAAGTTGCTGAGGAATAACGAGAAATTAGTTACGTAGAATTCAATTTACCATTCTCAATTCATGACCAATTTGAGCTTGAGGCTTCTTTCGTAACTCTCGATTTAATAGATGTTATAGTTGATATTAATCGAGTCACGTGAAAACAAGATCATGGTTTGAACCAAAAAATGCAAGAGAGAAATATTGAAATTAAGTCAATTGGACGATAAGTTATGTGAACTAGAAGTTAATACCTATACTTCAAATTAATTAAGTTGGATTTTTAATTTTGGAAGGTTAAAAGTAGGTGTTAGGGTGAGAATTCAGGAGCAAGAAGCATCACTTAATAGCCTGTGAGAACATTATTTGGTTATTGATGCGAAGAAAATTTTGGCTAGTAGAATGACAATAAATGGTCATGCTTAATTATGTTAATTAATTATAGTTAATTTTAATTAAGCAAGATATTTTACTAAAAGACGTAATTTGAAGGGCAAATTAGTCTTTTACAGGAACAAATTGGATAAAATAATAGTTATGTAATCTAAAAAATCTACTAAATTTTTTTGATTTAATTTTTTTAAAAAAAAGAGAAGTGCTGCAAAGAACAAGAGAGAGAAAGAGGAAAATAAAGGTTTTGAAGCTCGTTCGAAAAATTAGAAATTGCAGAGATTAGATGTGATTTCGAGAAAACTTTCGACGTCAAAGTTATTCCTTGGATCAATACAAGCATTTTGAAGTAAAAATCTATCAGAGAAACACACGAATTGGTAAGTTCTCCTTTAAACTCGTTGAATTTTGAAAATATGAACAAAAATCGTCAATTTGGGTTGTTTTGATGAAATTTATACTGAATGCGCACTTAGAACATGATTTCGTATTCAGAGTTAAAATTCACAACAATAGAGAACTTCAAAGTGTCTTTGTTTCATTAATTTTTCTCATATTTGAGTTAGTTTACAGTGCTCGTAGATTATAAATAAATTTAAAATAATAAATCACGTGTATCTCGCGTCACAATATAAGATTAGTGTACACACAGTGTTACCTTTATATAAAATTCTTAAAAGAATGACATGTTTTCTTTTGGATAGAATAGCCTCCATGATCTCATAGATTGGAAAGTGACGCACTGATAACATGGTCACACTTGATGATATTTTTAATAAACTTTATAATAAAACTTGAAAAAATAAAGAGTTACAAGGAAGGAATGCATATTATAAAGTATTGAACAAGTGGCATAATGCCATATCTTCCACCATATCCAGAATCTTTGGAAAAGTAGACAAAAATGAACTATTTTTGCAAGGGAAAGAAAGATCATATCACACGTATGTCGTCATTTAACTAGTACTTGGTGTAGAAAAATGAAGAACATAGCAAGGTAATTCATTACAAAGTTAATTGAGGTTCCTTTAAATTTGTGTAATTGTTACAAGATAATAGGTTTTTATGGCAATGTGTATAGTCAAAGATGATTAGATTTTCTTTTAACATCTATGTTTTAGAAAATAAAAAAATTGACGTTAGATTATGTCGAAATTTGACGACCTGAATGTTTGAGACAAGCCAAAAAACTCAAAATGTTATAAAATTGATTGTTTTTTCATAGGTCTACTATAGTAGTATCGAGGAGATTAGGCCGATATAATGATTATGCATTTTGGGATGTTGGGGCTCGAAACGATTGATATTTGTATCATATTTTTGATTTAGAATCTTTGCCAAATATATAAACTCTCTTTTATACTTTGATTTCACACACTAAATTTTTTCTTCTATATCCATGATTTTTTATGCATTAAGATCTTCATGTAAATCTCAATGCTCGTTCTTTACGTTTATTTTTCGTATTTGTATTGGCATATTAAGGATTAAGTAGTAACTATTTTTAAAAGATATAACTTATTGTTGTGCAAAAAGTAACATCATCCAAGTGCACGCATCACAAGTAAAAAATAGTGATAAAGAAACAGAGCGGGGGGCTGTTCCCAGGAACGGGCGACCGATCTCCGACACCATATAAAGAAACACCCTCGTTCTAACATTCCTGCTGGCAGAAAAAAAAAACTCCAAAATCTCTATTCTTTCTTGCTTCGGCGAATTTTCTTTATATTAGTGATGTCAATGAATTTTGATTCGAGTAGATCAGTTGATTTAAACGAGACAACAACTTGTGATGCCAATATGGACTGATATTCGTACTCCACGCCCATATATGGCGATCTTCAGACATTTGATTATTTTGAAGATAATGAAGAAATAGAGGTGCAATCGATGTCGAAAATTCTAGACAATGAGATTCGAAAACCGGTTGACTCAGAAGATGATAATGAAGTGGAAAACATACCAAGGTAAAGTTGAGTAGGATAGTATTACAATATTATTGTGTCTAAAATAGGAAGTTATTTGCAAGCGGAATATGTTTCCTTAATTTAGGCTTTGTATTTTATGTAAATATATCTTGATAAAATAGGAAGTTTTTAGGAGATCAATCGAACCTTGAATAACAAGGATTAGGGTCAACTTTCTGTAGTATATATACATCATTATTATGAATGGAAGAAGGGGGATTTTCTGAGACAATTTATCATGGTATCAGAGCGATAGAGAAATTCTAGGGCACACACATCTTTTCTCTTATACAGTACTTTAGCTTCCACGAGAGATCATGGCTGGCAGAGAGGGAGGAACGAAAGGAGATGGTGACAAAAGGGTGGATATGACGTATCATCTTGGATCAAGTGATGGTCCAGGAAACATCATTACCCCGATTCAATTACGTGGTGAAAACTATGATGAATGGGCGAGGGCAATTCGAACCTCGTTAAAGGCGAAGAGGAAATTTGGTTTTGTGGAAGGGACGGTTCCGAAGCCAACAACAGAGGAGAAACTTGAGGATTGGAATGCTGTCCATTCGATGTTGGTATCGTGGCTGACCAATACCATTGAGTCGTCCGTTCGGTCGACACTTGGAGAATATGATGATGCACAACTCCTGTGGAACAATCTCAAAAACAGGTTTTGTGTGGTGAGCGGCACTCGTATATGCCAATTAAAAACGTCATTGGGGGAGTGCAAACAAGGAAAAACCGAGACTGATGGCAATTTATTTTGGTCGTCTATCAAAAATCTGGGATGAACTGATCACATATGTGCCAATGCATGTTTGTAAGTGTGGAGGTTGCACATGTAACATAGTCACGCAGGTAGAAAAATTGAGAGAAGAGGACTGTCTTCATCACTTTCTTATCGGCCTCGATGGAGCGTACGCTTCAATTCGATCAAATCTGCTTGGACAAGAGCCATTGCCGACCCTTGATAGAGCTTATCAACAAGTAATTCAAGCTGAACGTCTGCGTGGAGGAGAGATGTCTTCATTCAAGGATGCACGAGATAGTATCATGGCCTTCACAATTCAGCCTGATACGCGGGGTAAGTCTCGTCTTGTAGATAATACTGACAAGTTTTGCAATCATTGTCATAGAGAAGGCCACGACGAGTCCTCTTGTTTTCAACTACACGGGTTTCCTGAATGGTGGGGGGACCGACCTCGCGGCGGAAGGGGACCGGGTCGTGGTGGAGGACGGACTGGAAGAGGCAGTGGGCGTGCAGGTTCTGGCCATGGCAGAGGGCATGGTACACCTCCTGTCCGCGCAAATAAAACTGGCGGAGCTGGAACTTCGTTTGGGCAGCCGACAGGGAACTCGCAGGGGCTGGCGAGTGAGACAGAAACTTCGACTCTTGCGGGTGTTTCAGCAACGCAACTTCTTAAATTTTTAAATCTAGCCAAAACAAATGATCGACTACATGGTAAAAACAGTGATTTTACTTGGATTATTGATACAGGAGCATCGAACCATGTGACGTGCGACTTATCTATTTTGAGAAATGTGAGAAAGGTGAAATACTGCCCGGTGGGATTGCCGGATGGAAACACAGCAGAAGCAAAGCAAGAGGGGAGTGTCGTGTTGCCAGGAGGATTGAAGCTTGACAATGTGCTTTATGTCCCACAATTAACATGCAATTTAATTTCTGTGACTCAATTAATCGATGAATCAAATTGCGTTGTACAATTCACTAATAATATGTGTGTTATACAGGACCAACCAACGAGGAAGGTGATTGGAGCGGGTGAAAGATTGGATGGACTTTATTTTTTCCGTGGGGTTCCTCAAGTGAAGGTCTTGATAGTGGATGGTGATTCATCGTTCGAGTTATGGCATCAACGAATGGGGCATCCGTCGGAGAAAATATTGAAGATGATTCCTGCTGTGAGTGATTATTGTAGGAACAATAATAAAGCTTGTGATGTGTGTCCGCGTGCAAAGCAATTTAGATCTAGTTTTCAAATTAGTACGAATAAAGCTAGTAGAATTTTTGAACTTGTTCATTTGGATTTGTGGGGGCCTTACAAGACTCGTTCTTCGTGTGGTGCTACCTATTTTTTGACAATAGTAGATGATTTTTCCAGAGGAGTTTGGGTATATTTACTATGCAATAAAATGGAAGTTGAGTCTATGTTTCTTAATTTTGTTGCTATGGTTGAACGTCAATTTGAACAAGTGATCAAACGTGTGAGAAGTGACAATGGGACCGAATTTAATTGTTTGCTAGATTATTTTCAAAATAATGGGATTATTTTTGAGACTTCTTGTGTTGGGACTCCACAACAAAATGGGAGGGTTGAGAGAAAACACCGACACATTTTAAATGTGGCTAGAGCATTAAGATTTCAATGGAACTTACCAATCAAGTTTTGGGGAGAGTGTGTGTTGGCAGCATCTCACTTGATTAACAGGACACCCTCTATTGTACTTCAGACTAAATCGCCATATGAAATGTTGTTTGGGAAAATACCTTCATATGATGCTATTCGTGTATTTGGTTGCCTTTGTTATGCTCATAACCAACGACACAAAGGTGATAAATTTGCAAGTAGGAGCCGTAAGTGTGTCTTTGTTGGGTACCCTTTTGGGAAGAAAGGTTGGAAATTGTATGATTTAGAAACACATGAGTACTTTGTATCGAGGGATGTGAAGTTCTTTGAGAAAGAATTTCCTTTTGTGACCAATCAACCATGTAATGTGATGACTCCTATGTTGACGAACAATGAGGATGGTGCATGGAGTGAGGATGAGAGTGCCGATCAGTGCGCTGTGGAGCAGCCCGCACATGAGGACGTGCGTGATGAGGGGCTGGAGCATACGTTGGAGGAGCAAAGTGTGCAAGTTGACAGTGAGCTAGGGCGAGGAAAACGAGTCAAAACTTCCTCAACACGGTATCGTGATTTTGTTACCCATACTGTACGGAAAATAAGTCCATCTGAGAATTCATCAGCTACTTCATCTTCCTCAGGTACGCCTTATCCTATAACATATTTTGTGAATTGTGAACGTTTTTCTGTGAGACATAGGAATTTCCTTGACAGCAGTAACAGCGGGACATGAGCCAAAGCATTTTAAAGAAGCGATGAAAGACCCAGGATGGCGAGATGCGATGGATAAGGAGATACGAGCCCTTGAAGACAATGAGACTTGGGTAATGGATACTCTCCCACCTGGAAAGAAAGCTCTAGGAAGTCAATGGATATACAAAATTAAGTATAGGTCCGATGGCAGCATAGAGCGACTCAAAGCAAGACTTGTGATATTTGGCAATCATCAGGTAGAAGGAATTGACTATAACGAGACATTTGCTCCTGTGGCAAAATTGGTGATGGTTCGTATTTTTCTTACAATTGCTGCTGTTAAAAATTGGGAGGTACATCAAATGGATGTGCATAATGCTTTCCTTCACGGTGACTTAAGTGAGGAGGTTTATATGAAGGTTCCACCAGGTTTCAAAAATACAAATCCTAACATGGTTTGCAGGTTGAAAAAGTCATTATATGGCCTGAAACAAGCTCCACGATGTTGGTTTGCCAAACTGTCAACAACGTTAAAAAATTATGGATTTATGCAATCCTATTCAGATTATTCCCTATTTGGGTTGTGCAGGGGAAGAATTCAGATCAACGTGTTAGTTTATGTTGATGACTTGATTATTGCTAGGAAATGATAAGGTTGCATTGACAAGTTTTAAAAATTACCTTGGCCGATGCTTTCATATGAAGGATTTTGGAGTTTTGAAATACTTCTTAGGCCTAGAGGTAGCCCGTAATCGAGAAGAATTTTTCTTTGCCAAAGAAAATACACACTTGATATAATCTCTGAAACGAGTTTATTGGGTGCAAAGCCTGCGATATTTCCTATGGAACAAAATCACAATTTGGCTCTTGCTAAGGGTGCATTTCTTGTGGATCCGGAGCCGTATAGGCGTCTTGTAGGGAGATTGATTTACTTGTCTGTGACGAGACCTGATCTTGCTTATTCGGTTCATATTTTGTCCCAATTTATGCAACAACCTCGTGATGATCATTGGGAGGCAGCTCTTCTGGTAGTGAGATATTTGAAGAAGAGTCCGGGGCAAGGGATTTTGCTTCGTTCTGATAGTGACCTAAGTCTAGAAGGGTGGTGTGATTCAGATTGGGCTAGTTGTCCCCTTACGCGGTGTTCCTTAACAGGATGGTTCGTGTTACTTAGTTGTTCTCCTGTGTCGTGGAAAACCAAGAAACAAAAAACAGTGTCTAGATCGTCTGCGGAGGCTGAGTATAGATCAATGGCAGGCAATAGTGTGTGAATTAAAGTGGCTTAAACAACTTTTAGGTGACTTGGGTGTGCGACATCCGAAAGGTATGAAGTTGTATTGTGATAGTCAGTTGGCATTATACATTGCTCAATATCCAGTTTTTCACGAAAGAACGAAGCATATAGAGGTTGACTGTCATTTTGTTCGAGATGCGGTGACTGCAGGGATAATTTGTCCATCATCGTTTCCACCAATGTTCAATTGGCAGACATCTTTACAAAAGCGTTGGGGAAAGCCAAATTTGAGTTTCTACTCCGCAAGTTGGGCGTTCGAGATCTTCACGCTCCAACTTGAGGGGGGGTATTACGATATTATTGTGTCTAAAATAGGAAGTTATTTTGCAGCGGAATATATTTCCTTAATTTAGGCTTTGTATTTTATGTAAATATATCTTGATAAAATAAGAAGTTTTTAGGAGATCAATCGAACCTTGAATAACAAGGATTATGGTCAACTTTCTGTAATATATATACATCATTATTATGAATGGAAGAAGGGGGATTTTCCGAGAGAATTTATCAGATAGCTTCACTTTAAGAAGAAGAAGCCAAGGACTGTGTTTGAGGGAAAAACAGAGAGAGTTCTCCGTTGTTTTCTACATCTTTTTCTTATACTCTTCTCGGTAAAACCAAGTTACATGTTGTAAAGCTCAGGATGAGCATTGAAAATGATTAAAACAATTTGAACTAACAATTAAACAGAACTAAATCTTAGTTACATGTGATAGCATTACCCAGATTCATCACATCTTGATAAACTAAATTGTTGATTCGACGAACATTAGATCTATAATATCAATTCCAGTAGTCTCTGCTGTTGGGCTCGGCCCATATTTGGGGCTGAGTTATATGGGTTTATTGAAAACAAACCCTTGTGTGTGATATAGCAAAAAGAAAAAGGAGAGAAGAAGGAAGAAAAGGAGATTCGGATTTTTCAGGGCAGCTGAGAAACGAATTCTATTTTCTCAAGATTCAACCGTTGGCTCGTCTTGAAATTTTGACAGTAGGTTCGCGACATACAGAGGTACATTCTGAACGGTGGAGATCGTGTTTTGTGCTTTCTAAGGCTGTCAGATAGGGTAAAATCAGAACTGCGATTTTATGCCCTAGATTATCCTCTCTTGTTTTTTGTTGTGTTCCAAGATTGTTGTTTAATCTTGATGATATTATAGCATGCCTCTAGCTTGATGAAGTAGAGAGAACTATTTGGTTGTACCCATTATTTGAGATATAGTGGAAGGTTGTTTAAGCGGCCTACGGGTCCCGTGGTTTTTTACTCTCTATTTTGAGGGTTTTCCACGCTAAAATTTGGTGTGCTCATCTCGTTATGATTTGGTGATTGATTACTATTATTATTATTATTGGTTTAGTCATTTTGCCTATTTGATTACACAAAGAGAGAAAAAGATATTTTATTCCGTTGTGCATTCTTGATAAAGTGTTAGCATTAGAGGACTTTTTCTCAACATCTGCCTGGCTCTTGAAGTATCTATACCAACTCTTGATACTCTGACCTGCGAAGATTGAACAAAAAAGAGCTGATTTTTTTGATAATGATAAGAATTTTTTTTTGAAATTATGATTTACCTCCGCATAAACGGTGTGAAATATTTTCTTGCCAACTGTGAAAAAGCTAGCATTTATGACTTGAGCTCCTTCTTCTTCAAGAACATAGATAATTTCGTACAAAAAGATGAAGTTTTTGTTTGACCCACTGATCAAAATCACTTCAATGATGGAACCCATTTCTTTTAATTCCATGATAGGCGGGTCTGATCTCATCTCCATGTTCTTCTTCTCTTCCATCGTCAAAGCCACCTTTTCATCCCTTGTTTTCTTCAGCTTTTCCACTCTTTCCTTCAGTTGCTCTATGTAGGACATCACGTAAGTTAGCTTGTCTGGATCGGACAGCACGTCCTGCGAGTAAAATCGGAACTGTAAGAGAGAGAGAGAGAAAGAGAAAGAGAGAAAGAAGAGAAAACCTTTGAGGGTTCGAAGTGGTGAGGGGGAATGACTGAAATAAGATTAAGAAAGAGAACTTTCATGTGAGTTCTTCGGTTCTTCTCCACTGTTTTCCGGTCAAGTTTGGAAGATTCAGTAGATGAAAACTTCTTCATAGTGATAACTTTGAAGGATTATCGTTTTAAGAAGAGCCAGTCTTCCTCTCTCTGAGCTTTTTTCTATTCTCTCCGAAACTTTTCAATTTTGATAACGAATATTTATAGCCATTGTTGTCGATGAGATTGATCGAAAAGCCCGACCAGAAAGACACGTGTACGAACGTTGTCTTCTAATCAGATATTTCTGGAGGCTGCAGCTGACTTTGTATATATGTAAACACTTAAAGCTGCAACCGACCACGGACCACTAGTGAGAAAGAAAGCATAGCAGTATGAAAAACCAGAAAACTGAATGAAATTTCCACGTGATTAAAGAAACGTTGAAATCAGGGAAACGGAGATTCGCGGGGTCTCCACTCCAAACTGAATCCCAGCATAAAGTAAGGTACCGCTGTTGGAGAACGACCTCTGACGAAATGGAAGACCGTTTAAAAAATAACGGTCTTCTGTTCCATATGTAAAATGAAAAACAAGAAGATATCGGTTAAAAAGAGCTGATTTTTTTGATAATGATACGAATGTTTTTTTGAAATTATGATTTACCTCCGCATAAACGGTGTGAAATATTTCTTGCCAACTGTGAAAAAGCTAGCATTTATGAACTTGAGCTCCTTCTTCTTCAAGAACATAGATAATTTCGTACAAAAAGATGAAGTTTTTGTTTGACCCACTGATCAAAATCACTTCAATGATGGAACCCATTTCTTTTAATTCCATGATAGGCGGTCTGATCTCATCTCCATGTTCTTCTTCTCTTCCATCGTCAAAGCCACCTTTTCATCCCTTTGTTTTCTTCAGCTTTTCCACTCTTTCCTTCAGTTGCTCTATGTAGGACATCACGTAATTAGCTTGTCTGGATCGGAAAGCACGTCCTGCGAGTAAAATCGGAACTGTAAGAGAGAGGAGAAGAAAGAGAAAGAGAGAAAGAAGAGAAAACCTTTGAGGGTTCGAAGTGGTGAGGGGGAATGACTGAAATAAGATTAAGAAATGAGACTTCATGTGAGTTCTTCGGTTCTTCTCCACTTTTTTCCGGTCAAGTTTGGAAGATTCGGTAGATGAAACTTCTTCATAGTGATAACTTTGAAGGATTATCGTTTTAAGAAGAGCCAGTCTTCCTCTCTCTGAGCTTTTTTCTATTCTCTCCGAAACTTTTCAATTTTGATAACGAATAGTTATAGCCATTGTTGTCGATGAGATTGATTCGAAAGCCCGACCAGAAAGACACGTGTACGAACGTTGTCTTCTAATCAGATATTTCTGGAGGCTGCAGCTGACTTTGTATATATGTAAACACTTAAAGCTGCAACCGACCACGGACCACTTGTGAGAAAGAAGCATAGCAGTATGAAAACCAGAAAACTGAATGAAATTTCCACGTGATTAAAGAAACGTTGAAATCAGGGAAACGGAGATTCGCGGGGTCTCCACTCCAAACTGAATCCCAGCATAAAGTAAGGTACCGCTGTTGGAGAACGACCTCTGACGAAATGGAAGACTGTTTAAAAATTAACGGTCTTCTGTTCCATATGTAAAATGAAAAACAAGAAGATATCGGTTAATCGTTAGAGATTTTTTTATTAAGTTTTCAATAGTCTAAGGTTTTTGATATTTTAAGAATTTCCATAGTTTAAAGTTTTTTTTTAGTATAAAGTTTGAGAGTTTGTTTTAAAAAAAAATTCTTAATTCAAGAGTTAAAATGATTATAACCCTAAAAATAAAAATCTCGAAAGCATGATAATTTTTTTTTTTAAGTATAAATATCAAAATAGATTCTAAGTATAAATTACTTTCAACGGATATCTTGAACTTTTAATTTTGTCAATTGACATCTCACAATTTGAGGTAGAGTCGGACAGCACGTCCTGCGAGTAAAATCGGAACTGTAAGAGAGAGAGAGAGAGAGAGAGAGAGAGAGAGAGAGAGAGAGAGAGAGAGAGAGAGAGAGAGAGAGAGAGAGAGAGAGAGAGAGAGAGAGAGAGAGAGAGAGAGAGAGAGAGAGAGAGAGAGAGAGAGAGAGAGAGAGAGAGAGAGAGAGAGAGAGAGAGAGAGAGAGAGAGAGAGAGAGAGAGAGAGAGAGAGAGAGAGAGAGAGAGAGAGAGAGAGAGAGAGAGAGAGAGAGAGAGAGAGAGAGAGAGAGAGAGAGAGAGAGAGAGAGAGAGAGAGAGAGAGAGAGAGAGAGAGAGAGAGAGAGAGAGAGAGAGAGAGAGAGAGAGAGAGAGAGAGAGAGAGAGAGAGAGAGAGAGAGAGAGAGAGAGAGAGAGAGAGAGAGAGAGAGAGAGAGAGAGAGAGAGAGAGAGAGAGAGAGAGAGAGAGAGAGAGAGAGAGAGAGAGAGAGAGAGAGAGAGAGAGAGAGAGAGAGAGAGAGAGAGAGAGAGAGAGAGAGAGAGAGAGAGAGAGAGAGAGAGAGAGAGAGAGAGAGAGAGAGAGAGAGAGAGAGAGAGAGAGAGAGAGAGAGAGAGAGAGAGAGAGAGAGAGAGAGAGAGAGAGAGAGAGAGAGAGAGAGAGAGAGAGAGAGAGAGAGAGAGAGAGAGAGAGAGAGAGAGAGAGAGAGAGAGAGAGAGAGAGAGAGAGAGAGAGAGAGAGAGAGAGAGAGAGAGAGAGAGAGAGAGAGAGAGAGAGAGAGAGAGAGAGAGAGAGAGAGAGAGAGAGAGAGAGAGAGAGAGAGAGAGAGAGAGAGAGAGAGAGAGAGAGAGAGAGAGAGAGAGAGAGAGAGAGAGAGAGAGAGAGAGAGAGAGAGAGAGAGAGAGAGAGAGAGAGAGAGAGAGAGAGAGAGAGAGAGAGAGAGAGAGAGAGAGAGAGAGAGAGAGAGAGAGAGAGAGAGAGAGAGAGAGAGAGAGAGAGAGAGAGAGAGAGAGAGAGAGAGAGAGAGAGAGAGAGAGAGAGAGAGAGAGAGAGAGAGAGAGAGAGAGAGAGAGAGAGAGAGAGAGAGAGAGAGAGAGAGAGAGAGAGAGAGAGAGAGAGAGAGAGAGAGAGAGAGAGAGAGAGAGAGAGAGAGAGAGAGAGAGAGAGAGAGAGAGAGAGAGAGAGAGAGAGAGAGAGAGAGAGAGAGAGAGAGAGAGAGAGAGAGAGAGAGAGAGAGAGAGAGAGAGAGAGAGAGAGAGAGAGAGAGAGAGAGAGAGAGAGAGAGAGAGAGAGAGAGAGAGAGAGAGAGAGAGAGAGAGAGAGAGAGAGAGAGAGAGAGAGAGAGAGAGAGAGAGAGAGAGAGAGAGAGAGAGAGAGAGAGAGAGAGAGAGAGAGAGAGAGAGAGAGAGAGAGAGAGAGAGAGAGAGAGAGAGAGAGAGAGAGAGAGAGAGAGAGAGAGAGAGAGAGAGAGAGAGAGAGAGAGAGAGAGAGAGAGAGAGAGAGAGAGAGAGAGAGAGAGAGAGAGAGAGAGAGAGAGAGAGAGAGAGAGAGAGAGAGAGAGAGAGAGAGAGAGAGAGAGAGAGAGAGAGAGAGAGAGAGAGAGAGAGAGAGAGAGAGAGAGAGAGAGAGAGAGAGAGAGAGAGAGAGAGAGAGAGAGAGAGAGAGAGAGAGAGAGAGAGAGAGAGAGAGAGAGAGAGAGAGAGAGAGAGAGAGAGAGAGAGAGAGAGAGAGAGAGAGAGAGAGAGAGAGAGAGAGAGAGAGAGAGAGAGAGAGAGAGAGAGAGAGAGAGAGAGAGAGAGAGAGAGAGAGAGAGAGAGAGAGAGAGAGAGAGAGAGAGAGAGAGAGAGAGAGAGAGAGAGAGAGAGAGAGAGAGAGAGAGAGAGAGAGAGAGAGAGAGAGAGAGAGAGAGAGAGAGAGAGAGAGAGAGAGAGAGAGAGAGAGAGAGAGAGAGAGAGAGAGAGAGAGAGAGAGAGAGAGAGAGAGAGAGAGAGAGAGAGAGAGAGAGAGAGAGAGAGAGAGAGAGAGAGAGAGAGAGAGAGAGAGAGAGAGAGAGAGAGAGAGAGAGAGAGAGAGAGAGAGAGAGAGAGAGAGAGAGAGAGAGAGAGAGAGAGAGTCCGATATCTTGAACTTTACTTTCGCAAGACATCTCACAATTTGAGGTAGAGTTGGCAAATGGGCAAGCTCGGCTCGACGCGCTACAATAAAGCGCAACGCCTAGCCCGGTCCTGGACGATGAGCTGAGCCCAAGGTTCAGGCTCGAGAATCCGCCTGGGACTGGCCCAAACGAGCAGGATTTGCTTCATATTGAATTAATTATATCTACAATTTATTACATTATTATATTTAATTCAAGACAACAAAAATATAAATAATTTTGTAAAGCTGCTCAACTTAAACAATAAAACTAAAAATCGACCTAGATAATAGGTGGAATTCAACTTATTTAATATTGCAAAATGTTAGGTCATGTTGACAAGTTATTTGTATTTTTTTATTAATAAAAAAATAGAATATTAATCTTGACAAATCTAGTTGTGATATTGCTATTACTTTTGTAGATTTTTTTTAAATCTTTTTATGATACTACAAATGAATATTCTGAAATTTATTATTTCATTTCTTATTTTGTTCTTCCAATTTTCGTAAATTTAACATGTAATTTTGTACAACAACACTAAACCGATAAAATTTGAGATTTGAAATTTTTTTGTGTCGTGAAAATTGGACGATTTGATCTGCACCACGTAAATCTTGTTTCTTAATTTCATGTTTCATTCTTCTATTTTACTCTTGATTATTTTCTCATGGTAAGATTGAGTTTTTACCGCAACAACTACATTATATTAGACCAATCACATCCTCGATTAAATACTATTATGATATGATTACAAATCCATAATAATAGTTAACTTCTTTACTTATCTTCAAATATCAATTTTTGAGTGATTGTAAAGGGATGTTCTAAATTAGCAAGTGGTGGGAAACGAAAATAGAGTTTCTATAGAGATGACAAACGAGTCGGCCGAGTTAGAAGTAGTCCGACTCACCGAGCCTAACGAGTTAAATGAGCCTAACGAGTCAAGCCAACAAGAAAAAATTTCAACTTGAGCCGACTCGCGAGCCACGATTTAAATGAGCCGAGCCTAGTCGAGCCGGCTCAATGAGTCGATCGTATATAAATATTTTTTATTTATATTAATATACTATAAGTTTTTAATTTTTATTTTATTTTAAATTATATTAAGTTTTAATAATTATATGTCAATGATATTTACTTATTATATTAATTTATTAATTAAAATAATATTATAATATAATAAATTAAATAAAGAAGAATTAAACCTAAACTTTTCTTTCTTTACTAAGGAACAAAGGGAGAGAGAGAGAGAGAGGGCCGCGTGGAAGTAGTGAGGGAAACTCACCGTCCAATCTCTGTTTCCAACGAAACGAGTCTTATTACGTTCTTCTCGTGATGCTCTACCTTTATCGTGAATAAATTTTGGAGATAAATTTATTTTCCTACCCGTTTTCGTCTATCAAACGTCGAGTTTTTCAGCGATTTCGTTCTCTGCCCAAAAACCCAGCTCATCGTTGTGAGGGAAGCGGGCTGACTCACGAGCCTGACCTGCCAGCCAACGAGCTGGTTCGTTGGCCGGCTCATTCGGAGACTGCCTGGTTCAGTCCCTAGCGGGCTCGGGAGCCCAACCCCTGAGCTCGGCTCGGTCCAGCCCACCTCATGGAACTGGGCCGCTTGACTTGCTAGTGTAGCGATCCGAGTGGGCAGGCTGACACCTCTAAGTTTCTATCAACATAAAAAGTATACGATATTAGGAATAAAGTATTCGTCCTCCTTTGAACTACAAGTTCTTCCTCGCTAAGTTTCTCAAAAATATGAATGGATCTAGCCTGCTAAACTGATAATACAAAACCAATAATTGATCTATGACTATAGTCAAGATATTCTCTTAATTTGATTGAAGAAATTAATATTTAAATCAAATTTGACTACTTTTCCTCCTTTTTTTTTCTTAATTTTATTGATTTAGCCTTTTCCTTACGTGCATTTTCATCATTTTCATAGGGAACGTGGTATGGGTGATCGTGATTTAGTTCGATTTGATTTTGAAGAAAATTAAGACCGGACCAATAAAATTTGATTTTCAATTTTTAAGATTGGGTCCGTTAAAATTTTCTTGAGGACCGGACCAGAATTTCAGTTCCAGTTCTGGTTTTCCCATTACAAATTTTTTTTACCCTAAACAGATCAAAATAGATGGACGAAAATTTTACACTACAAGTTCATTCTCTTTCGTCATATCGGAACTAAAATTTTACAGTACAGGTTTGGAATTATTCACTAAATAAACAGATCAAAAATAAATTTTTACACTACAGGTTCGACACTCTCTCAGTGAAGCTGAAGGAGTCCTCCAAAGTCCAAAATAGAAGCGAAATTGAATCAATAACAACAAAAAATAAAAAGAGCAGAACCAAACATTTGGTTTGAAATGCTCGATTGAAACAGAACCCACCCAACAGTGAAGATCGAACGCCAAGAACAAAAAGCTGCACAGCGACCTCAGACGAAGAACTGTAAAAATCACATGATTAGATGAAGAGATAAACAAATTCTAATCAAAGACAAAAAAACTTACCTTCGTAATCGTCGGACGAGTGGTCGAGCGACAAGGATGACTAGGCAAGGGGGAGTGAGACTGGGCGAGGGAGACCTTGAGCTTTTGGCGATAGTGACTGGGCGAGGGCAAGGGCAACTGGGCGAGAGCGAGCTTTTGGTAATCGGCATCGGCGATTTGCGAAGATGAGAAAAGAAAAAAGACTGCGAGCCCAATGCTTGTAGTTATAATTTAGGGCAACAACGTGGTCTGGGCCAGTTCTAAATGAGCTGACTCATTATAATCGAAACCAGACCAGGATTTTTGGTTCTTGTCAATATGGAACCGAAAATTCTTTTTTTTTTCCATAACCAGACTAGATTGTAGATTCTGGTCCGGTTCTTTGGTTCTCGGTTTGTTTGCTCACCCCTAGAACGAGGATTGTAGAGTAGATTCTTCCTTTCTTCACTTTCCTTCGTTCTCCTTTGGCGTGTGTTCTCTGCCTTCTTTCTCCCATCGGCGGCGGCGATTCTTTGTTTCCCTTGTTCTGGTTGGTGTTGTCTTCTCCTTCCTCGTTTTGTTTTTTTCTCTCTTCTGCTTTTTGCATCAGCTAGGGTATGTGATTCGTTTTTGGTCACTGTTGTGGTTGGAGATGTGTTCTCCTTTTGTGTTTTGTTTTCCTCCCGCCTCAGGTTGTTGTCTTGTCCGCTTTCTTTGTTTCTGAACTGTGCTTGCTGTGCTTATATTTTTAGTGAATGGAAAATTATTTTTACTGTCGTTGCTCAGGTTTTTGTTGTTAGATTATTTCTAATAATCTATTTGTGGCTCATGTAAATTATAGTTACATTGACTTTATATTAAAGTGCTCAATGTGATGGTTGTTGAGTGTAAAAGAAATAATGTCAATTGGGTTTTAATTCCCTCTCCTTAACCTTTTTAAAGTAATATACATTATAGTTGAAGAGGTATGATTGAACGGGTATGAATGAAGAGACATAAGTGAAAGGGTAAGTATGGAGGATTGCCTTTTGAATGGTTGTCTTCTTCTTCATTCAAACAAGAGAATCAAAGTCTAATGAATTACAGTCAACACTCTAATCAATTACTCTCTCTCAATCTCTGAATCATCGAAGAGAAAATCAAAGAGAAAGGTTTAAGGAGATAAAAGGTTATTCCGCAACATCAAAAACGAAATATAGTTGAACGATGGATCAAGGTTAGTACAGTTATTTCTGTTTAACAAGCATGGTTGAATTAACAACGTTATAATGGGATTAAAGTATTGAATAGCATTTAATGTTTTATAATGTTTTCAATTGGTATCAGAGCTGGTTCTATAACGTGTTGTTCACCGTTGATTTATGGATTGCTTGATGTTTGTTTTGTATTCTGGTTGTCGATTGATTATAGTTTCCGATCGTCGGTCAATTATGGTTTCCGGTCGTTAAAGCTTCGGTTGGTTTTCTTTTTTTAAAAAAAAGGAAGAAAATTATTTATAGAGCGCCGATCGATCGGCAACTACACTGTTTTTTCTTTTCGAAAACCAGAGAAAGTGCCGATCGATCGGCGGTTGTTTGCTACAAATCACAGAGCATAGTGATGAAGTATTGAATAGCATTTAATGTTTTATAATGTTTTCAATTGGTATCAGAGCTGGTTCTATAACGTGTTGTTCACCGTTGATTTATGGATTGCTTGATGTTTGTTTTGTATTCTGGTTGTCGATTGATTATAGTTTCGATCGTCGGTCAATTCTGGTTTCCGGTCGTTAAGCTTCGGTTGGTTTTCTTTTTTAAAAAAAAAGGAAGAACATTATTATAGAGCGCCGATCGATCGGCAACTACACTGTTTTTTCTTTTCGAAAACCAGAGAAAGTGCCGATCGATCGGCGGTTGTTTGCTACAAATCACAGAGCATGTGCCGATCGATCGGCGCATTCCGCCAATCGATCGGCAGTTGTAGATTACAGTTATTAATATTGTTTATTAATATTGATTTGTTATGATATATTCAATTGTTTTATCATGTACGGTGATTAAAGGATGTTACATTCAATTGAATACTTGATATAAAAGGAACTTGTTAGTCACTAAAGTGGCCTAGTTTGAAAGGATCAATATTTGATTGTGTAACCATCATTCGTTTTGTGTGAAAGGATGCTAATGATTGATTGAACAAAACGTTTGACATTATTGATTACAACATCATAATGTCATCCAAAGATGGACCAATGTTTGTAATTGATAATATGAAAGAAACTTGTATGCATATTAGATTGATATGGTTATATATCCAAAGATGTTGAGCATGTTGATTTTAATATGTTTATTAAAGTATATCTTGATAACATAATTGATAGCTAAGATTGTTTCTTAAACTTTGCCCAAAGGTGATTTAAGAAATGAATTACTGTTTGTTTGAATCTATTAGTGTTTAATCAAAGCATTAAAGTATGAGCATGTATGTTTTGCAGCATTTATGAATGTGTTATCTTCTGGCAACAACTTGGTCAAGTTCAACGGCTTAAATTATGCTGATTGGTCTGAACAAATCCAATTTCAATTGGGTGTAATGTGTTTAGATGTAGCATTAATTTGTGACAAGCCGACAGCCATTAATGAAACCAGTACGGAAGCTAACAAGTCCATTATGGAGACTTGGGAGCGGTCTAACCGGCTGTGTTTGAGCTTGATGAAGTTGACGATAGCTGAAAATGTTAAGCCATTAATGCCAAAGACTGACAACGCTAAGGAGTTCATGTTGAGAATTAAGGAATACTCCTAATCGGACATTACAGATAAGTCTGTTGTAGGAAATCTCATGAGTGAATTGACGACCAAGAAGTTTGATTGGTTGCAATCCATTCATGATCATGTGACATGTATGGCGAATCTAGCTGCCAAGCTGAAGTCATTGGGGATGGATGTGAGTGAATCATTCTTGGTTCAATTCATCATCAACTCTCTTCCTCTTTAATTTGGTCAGTTCCAGGTGAATTACAACACCATAAAAGAGAAATGGAACTTTCAGGAAATAAAGGCCATGTTAATTCAAGAAGAAGGGAGGTTGAAGAAAATAAAAGATCACTCCATTAACATGACATTTCAGCATGACGAAACTGGTAGCAAGAAAGGACCAAGTAAGAAGAACCGGAAGAAGGGAAAAGCCCCATTAAATGAGAATGAGGGACATATTCGAAAGGAGCTTAAATGCTACTTCTGTAACAAGACTGGGCACTTCAAGAAGGATTGCCCGAAAAGGAAAGTCTGGTTTGAAAAGAAAGGTACACTATTTGTTTCAGTATGTTTTGAATCAAATATAATGGAACTACCTAATAATACTTGGTGGTTAGATTCTGGTGCTACTACTCATGTGTCTCATGTTACGCAGGGATTTCTTTCGATCCAACCCATAAACGGAACTGAAAAGTTCTTGTATATGGGAACCATAATGAAGGCTCGCATTGAAGGGATTGGGACATATAGATTGATCCTGGACACTGGTTGTCATTTGGATCTTGAAGAGTGTCTCTATGTTCCTGAATGTACTAGGAATTTAGTTTCTGTTTCTAAGTTAGATTGTAAAGGTTTTAATTTTGAGATTGAGAATGGTTTGTTTACATTGTACAAACATAAATACTATTATGGTTCTGGTATTTTAATGGATGGTTTGTATCGATTCAATCTCAATGTTAAATTTATAGAATCTGTTTCATGTTGAAAATAATGTTGGTATTAAACGTAGTGCACTTAATGAGAGTTCGGCTTTCTTGTGGCATCAAAGATTAGGTCATATATCTAAAGAAAGGATAATGAGGTTAATGAAATGTGATATTTTACCTCTATTAGATTTTAATGACTGAGATGTGTGTATAGATTGTATCAAAGGTAAACAAACTACACACATATATAAAATTAAGGGCACAAGAAGCAATGGACTGTTAGAATTGATACACACTGACATATGTTGTCCATTCGATGCTCCGTCTTGGAACGGCGAAAGGTATTTCATCACATTTATTGATGATTACTCACGTTATGGTTATTTATATCTATTGCATGAAAAGTCTCAATCTGTGAACGTTCTAGAAGTGTTCATAAATGAGATGGAAAGACAGTTAGATAGAAAAGTAAAGGTTGTGAGGTCTGATAGAGGTGGTGAATATTATGGAAAATTCGATGAAAGTGGATAATGTAAAGGTCCATTTGCAAGGTTTCTTGAAAGTCGAGGTATTTGTGCACAGTATACAATGTCTGGTACGCCACAACAAAATGATGTGCTGAAAGGCGGAATCGTACTCTAATGGAAATGGTTAGGAGTATGGTGAATAAAAGTATTGTACCTTTATCGTTGTGGATGCACAGTTTAAAGATTGCTGCATATCTGTTGAATAGGGTTCCTAGCAAGGCAGTTCCTAAGACTCCTTATAAACTGTGGACGGGAAGGAAACCTAGTTTAAGACATCTCCATGTTTGGGGTTGTTCAGCAGAAGTAAGGATATACAATCCACATGAAAAGAAGCTCGATGCAAGAACCATTAGTGGTTATTTCGCTATCCAGAAAAGTCAAAAGGGTACATCTTTTATTGTCCTAATCATAGTACGAGGATAGTTGAGTCTGGAAATACTCGATTTATTAAGAATGGCCAGATCAGTGGGAGTGATAAATCACGAAAAGTGAATATTCATGAGAATCGGGTGGAGGAGACTACACCTGAAGATTCTCATCAAGTCATTGTTCCTCTTATTGTATCACAGTCTAACAACATACCGGAACAACCAGTGAATATTCAAACCACAGAATGTGATCAAGTCAATGATGAGCCTAATGTTCATATTCAAGTCACTAGTGAACAATCACAAGAACTGCGAAGGTCAGTAAGGTCAAAAAGATCTGCAATTCCTAATGATTATGTGATTTATTCACTTGAAGATGAATGTGACTTGAGCAATGATAAAGATCCAGACACATTCATAAAAGCCATGGAATGTTCAAATTCTGAAAAGTGGTTGAATGCCATGAAAGAAGAGTTGAAATCGATGGATGACAATAAAGTCTGGGAACTTGTTGAGTTACCTGAAGGGTTTAAACGAATCGGTTGTAAATGGGTTTACAAAACCAAACGCGATTCAAAAGGTAACATCGAAAGGTATAAGGCTAGACTTGTCGCCAAATGTTACACTCAGAAAGATGGTATTGACTATAAGGAATCCTTCTCTCCAGTTTCTAAGAAGGATTCCTTAAGAATTGTTATGGCTTTGGTGGCTCATTATGATTTAGAGCTTCACCAAATTTATGTAAAAACCGCTTTCTAAATGGAGACTTAGAGGAAGAAGTGTATATGTATCAACCTGAAGGATTCTCTCTTACGAGGAATGAAAGATTAGTGTGTAAATTGAAGAAGTCAATATATGGACTAAAACAAGCTTCTAGACAATGGTATATTAAGTTTAACGATACCATTACGTTATATGGGTTTATAGAAAACATTGTTGATCGGTGTATCTATATGAAGGTCAGTGGGAGCAAGTTTAGTATATTAGTCCTATATGTTGATGACATTCTTCTAGTTTCTAACAACAAAGGAATGTTACATTATATAAAAGAGTTTCTCTCTAGAAATTTTGAAATGAAAAATATGGATGAGGCATCCTATGTAATTGGAATAAAAATATTCCGTGATAGACAACAAGGATTACTAGGATTATCTCAGAAAGGATATATCGATAAAAATTTAGAGAGATTCAGAATGGAAAAATGCTCTGCTGGTGTAGTTCCAATTCAGAAAGGGGACAAATTCAGTCAAATGCAATGTCCGAAAAGTGATTTGGAAATAAAGAAAATGGAATCTATTCCATATGCATCAGCTGTTGGGAGCTTAATGTATGCTCAAACATGTACTCGGCCTGACATAAGTTTTGCAGTAGGGATGTTAGGCTGATATCAAAGTAATCCAGGAATGGATCACTGGAAAGCTGCAAAGAAAGTGCTTAGGTACTTGCAAGGAACAAAAGACTACATGCTTATGTATAGAAAGTCCAATAAACTTGAGGTTATTGGATACTCGGATTCAGACTATGCCAGATGTGTAGACTCGAGGAAATCTACATTCGGTTACGTGTTCCTATTAGCTGGAGGAGCCGTATCTTGGAGAAGTGGAAAGCAATCTTCGATCTCTACTTCTACTATGGAGGCAGAATTTGTGGCATGCTTTGAGGCCACTATTCATGCATTGTGGTTGCGGAACTTAACCTTGGGTCTAAGTATAGTCGAAAGTATAGATAGACCGCTAAGGATTTATTGTGACAATTCCGCAGCTGTATTCTTCTCAAAGAATGACAAATACTCGAAAGGAGCAAAACATATGGAATTGAAGTATTTGGCAGTCAAAGAAGAAAAACAAAAACAAAAGGTGTGCATTGAACACATAAGTACAAGTTTAATGATAGCGGATCCATTAACTAAAGGATTGCCACTCAAAACCTTTAAAGAACATGTTGAAAGGATGGGTTTAGGTGACAAGTTCTTACTAATGTGATTATGATAGTGTAACTTGTATTATGTGAACACTTTTGAATTCATTATGGATATGTTTTTGTATGTTTAATGTTATTTGTATTATGGTGTATACAGTTATTGTTGTTTTCAAATAACATGTGATACTTTATGAAATTTAAAGTGGAAGGTTATAGTGTTTCTTCAATTAAAGTTTTAGCGGATTGAGAAATTAGTGATACATGGAAAGAATCATGTTGCCAAATAACTTGTGCCTGCCATGATTCAATTTCTCAATTCGTTATGAAAGGTGACTTGGTTAATTCATATTATGGTACACTATTTATTAGTGAATTACAAGTTGTGATGAATTTAATCCGATAGATTAAATGAAAGGAGCCGAGATCTCATAACATGAGCCAAGTGGGAGAATGTTAGATTATTTCTAATAATCTATTTGTGGCTCATATAAATTATAGTTACATTGACTTTATATTAAAGTGCTCAATGTGATGGTTGTTGAGTGTAAAAGAAATAATGTCAATTGGGTTTTAATTCCCTCTCCTTAACCTTATTAAAGTAATATACATTATAGTTGAAGAGGTATGATTGAACGGGTATGAATGAAGAGACATAAGTGAAATGGTAAGTATGGAGGATTGCCTTTTGAATGGTTGTCTTCTTCTTCATTCAAACAAGAGAATCAAAGTCTAATGAATTACAGTCAACACTCTAATCAATTACTCTCTCTCTCTCTCTCTCTCTCTCTCTCTCTCTCTCTCTCTCTCTCTCTCTCTCTCTCTCTCTCTCTCTCTCTCTCTCTCTCTCTCTCTCTCTCTCTCTCTCTCTCTCTCTCTCTCTCTCTCTCTCTCTCTCTCTCTCTCTCTCTCTCTCTCTCTCTCTCTCTCTCTCTCTCTCTCTCTCTCTCTCTCTCTCTCTCTCTCTCTCTCTCTCTCTCTCTCTCTCTCTCTCTCTCTCTCTCTCTCTCTCTCTCTCTCTCTCTCTCTCTCTCTCTCTCTCTCTCTCTCTCTCTCTCTCTCTCTCTCTCTCTCTCTCTCTCTCTCTCTCTCTCTCTCTCTCTCTCTCTCTCTCTCTCTCTCTCTCTCTCTCTCTCTCTCTCTCTCTCTCTCTCTCTCTCTCTCTCTCTCTCTCTCTCTCTCTCTCTCTCTCTCTCTCTCTCTCTCTCTCTCTCTCTCTCTCTCTCTCTCTCTCTCTCTCTCTCTCTCTCTCTCTCTCTCTCTCTCTCTCTCTCTCTCTCTCTCTCTCTCTCTCTCTCTCTCTCTCTCTCTCTCTCTCTCTCTCTCTCTCTCTCTCTCTCTCTCTCTCTCTCTCTCTCTCTCTCTCTCTCTCTCTCTCTCTCTCTCTCTCTCTCTCTCTCTCTCTCTCTCTCTCTCTCTCTCTCTCTCTCTCTCTCTCTCTCTCTCTCTCTCTCTCTCTCTCTCTCTCTCTCTCTCTCTCTCTCTC